>VMDO01024234.1:0-30081 GCA_007922755.1 Pedetes capensis
AGGAAAAGCTGTGGCAAAAGATCTCTTTAGAGTATTGAAAAGCAAAGATGTCACATTGAAGACGAAGGTGCGTCTGACTCATGCCATGGTATTTTCAGTGGCATCATATAGTTGTGAAAGCTGGACATTGAACAAGAGAGACAGAAAAAGAATTGATGCTTTTGAATTGTGGTGCTGGAGACGTCTATTGAATATACCACGGACTGCCAAAAGAACCAACAAATCTGTCCTAGAAGAAGTACAACCAGAGTGCTCCTTGGAAGCAAGAATGGCCAAACTGCGTCTTACCTATTTCGGACATGTAGTCAGGAGAGATCAATCCCTGGAGAAAGACATCATGTTTGGGAGAGTGGCAGGTCAACGCAAAGGAGGAAAACCCTCCACCAGATGGATTGACACAGTGACTGCAACCGTGGGCTTAAACATAAATAAGATGGTTTGCCTGGCACAGAATCGGCAAGTGTTTCGATCTGCTGTACATAGGGTCGCTATGAGTCAGTCTCAACTCGACGGCACCTAACAACAACAATTCTTTATCTAGTCCTTGGCCAGTACCCCATTGTTTTAACCTTCTAATTTATAATGAATTATTTGTAATAAAATTTCTAATATTTTTTCAATGTTTAATGGTTATTTCATCTATTCCAGGTTAATTATAGTATGATCTTTTCAAGTTAAGAAATGAGATATTTTGCCAGGTGTGGTGGCACACTCCTGTAATCCCATCATCTTGGGAGGCAGAGGCAGGAGGATTGCAGGTTCGAGGCTGGAGGCAGACAGTGTAATTTAGTGAGACCCTGTCTCAATTTTTGAAAAAAAGGTGCTGGGGGGGGTGGGTGCAGCTCAGTGGTCGAGTGCTTGCATAGTGTGCACAAGGCTCTGGGTTCAGCCCCTAGTAATGGAAAACAAAAAAAAGGTATTTTTTTGTAGACTTGGATTTAAATTTCTAGATTAATTAAAGGAGAATTAATATCTGTGTTAGTTAATTTTTCATCACTGTAACAAATACTGAGAAAAACAACAACTTAAAGGAGGAAAGATTTGTTTGGGTGCATGGCTTCAGAGGTTTCAGTCCAAGGTTGACTGGATCCATGGCTTTGAGCCTGAGCCAAGGCAGAACATCATGGCAGCAGAAGAGTAAGGCAGAAGCTGCTCACCTCACAGAACAGGAAGTAGAGAGAAATAGACAAGAAGGAGAGAAGGACAAGATAGCCTTCAAGAACCCCACCACCACCACCACCACCAAGGGTCTACTTCCTCTAGCTAGTCACCACCTCCTAAAGTTTCCAGAATTTCCCCAGATAGTACCACCAGCTAGAGACCAAGCCTTCAACACATGAGCCTGTGGGGGCACATTTCATATTCAAACTAGAATAACATCTTTAAAACATTAAGTCTTCCCTTCATGGAATAAATATAGTGTGTCTGTTATTCTACTGATTTTCTTCATGTCCCATGGTAAGACTTAGCAGTTTTCTTCTTATAAGCCTTGCACATTTCCTGTTAACTTTGTTCCAAGCTATTTTATTTTTTTAATTGCTAGGATGAATGAGCCCTGTCCACTGCCTCCCATCACAACTGGCTATTACCTGTACTAGAAAGCTATTTGCAAAGTTTAAAAATATATCGTTTAGTGGGCAATCTTGCAGCTCTTTTATTAGGTCTAACCATTTTCCAGAATTATCTTTAGATTTCTAGGTGGATTTTTAGGTAGACAGTTCACAGTCAAAACTTGTATCTCCTTTCCAGAAATGCATATTTTATCTAGCTTCATTTTTTTTTTTTTTTTTTTTGTTGTTTTTAGGGGCCGTTGAGTCAGGTCCAACTCATAGCAACCCTCACAGGGTTTTCAATGGCTATTTTGGGATTGCTTTTAGCGTGGATTGCCATGTCCTTCTCCCATTTTTGCAGTGCTGGTGCTTGAACTCAGGTACTCAGAGAGTGCAGCCAGCACTACCAATTGAGCTAAACCCCAGCCCCATGATTGTCCTTTAGGACACTGTTAATTATTAGCATCTGTCTTGTCCCTGACAACATTATTTGCTTATTAAGAATGATGCTGGAAGAAGTTGTATTTTATCATGCTAATGAAGTTTCTTTCTTTCCTAAATTATATGAGGAGTTTTAAAAAATAGAGTAAATGTTGATTTTCATCTAAAAATACTTTTTTCATGATAGATTATTATTTCTGTTTATTTCCTTTGACCTACTTCTGTGATGTATTGTTAGTGGATTTCTTTTAACAAGGCCATCATTCCCTGCTCGGGACAAAATTGCAAAAATGCCTCATCAGCTGTGGAGTCAGGTAGACCTAGGCTGCCAGCTTGGCCCATCATTTACTAGCTAGGAAACCATGGACAATTTCTAAATGAGGAGGCACTGTACATGCTGGCAGTTATAGTGCATTTTTCATTTACTAAATTGATGAATTTGTTAATGTTTTTGTACCTGTATTATTGCGACTAATGGGAAGTATGTGTGTGTACGTAATTCATTAGGTTGTGTTCACAAAAATGAGTTATGAGGATTTTCTTATTTCCTCATGCCCACAACAATTTAAACAACATGAGATTTTTATACCCATGTTCATGGAGGAATTATTCACAATGGCCAAGAGATGGAAACAATCCAAATGTTCATTGATGGATGGATGAATGAATAAACAAAAAATGTGGTATATACATTCAATGGAATAATATTTAGCCTTAAAAAGAAGTCCTCTCAGGTGTTATAAAACAGATGAATCTTGAGGACATTATGCTAAATGAAATAAGCCAGTCATGAAAGGACAAATACTAAATGATTCTACTTATATGAGGTATCTACAGAAGTCAAATTCATAGAGACACAAAGGGGAATGGGGAAAGAGAGAGTTCCTGTTCAATGGTATAGAGTTTCAGTTTTGAAACATGAAAAAGTTCTGGAGATCTGTTTCACAACAACGAGAATATACTTAACACTACTGAACTGTATATTTACGAATGGGTATGTTGGTGTTACCATTTGAATATGGCTTGAATGTGTCTCCTGGGTGTTCAGGTATTAAAATTCAATTTTCATTATGAGGTATTAAGAGGGTAGAAGCTTAATATGACTGTGATATTTAGATTTGTGGGATTTTGAGAGATTAGGATTGAAATCTGGTGGCTTTACAGGAGGAAGGAGAGAGACCAGAGGATGCACAAACATACACATATACATGCATTCCTTGACTGTTGCCATGAGATGCTCTGAACTGCCTTGGGACAGCCAGTAAGAAGGCCATCACCAAATGTGGTCCTTTGACTTTGGACTAGAATTGTGAGCCAAAATAAGCCTCTTCTAAAGTTACCCAGCTTCAAGTGTTTTGTTACAGTAATGTAAAACAGACTAATATAGTTGTTTAGTTTTCCATTATGTTTTTATTACAATAAAAATATAGCATGAGAATTATATCTGCTTCCTGAAAATTTGAAGAATGCTCTCATAAAAGCATGTAGAGATTATACACATTCTTCCCTCTTCCTCCGTTGATTATTGGTCTTTGAAGTCTTCTACTTCTTGTTTTTCCCTTTTTCTTTTCTTTCCTACCTTCCTTTCTTTTTTCTTTCCTTTCCTTTTCTTTTTTTTTCTTCCCTTCCCTTCCCTTTCCTTCTCATCCCTTCCCTTCCTTTCCCTTCCTTTCCCTTTCTTTTCTGAGACAGAGCCTCACAATGTAGCCGGCACTGGCCTGGAACTCACTATGTAGACAATGTTGGCCTTAAACTTGCATTGATCCTCCTGCCTCAGCCTCCCAAGTACTGGGATTACAGGCATGTACCACCATACCTGGTTTAAAGTCTTTTATTTCTTAAGATAATTTTGGCTTCATTTATATGGATTAATTTTTTTTGTTACCAGAATATCATCCATTTTGTCAAGTAGTGAATTCATTAACTTAGCTATACATACAACTTTCTTATATCATGCATTTATTATAACCCTTTATTCATTTCTAAATTTATATTCATTTTTCTTTTTCCTCTACTTAATTGATTTTCAAAAAATGGCATGATTTTACCTACCTATTCTCCTATTTTTAAATTGATTAACCTCTACCATTTCTTTCCTCTTGGCTTTCCTAGTATATTTTGTTATTCTTTTTTCTGTTTTGAGTCCAATGCTTAATTTAGTTTACTTTTTTTTTTTTCAGTACCAGGGGTTGAACCCAAGGCCTTACTCATGCAAGGCAAGTGATCTGCCACTAAGCTACACCCCCAGACCCCCCCTTTTTTTTTTCATTTTTGAGACTGTGTCTTGCTAAATTACACAGGGTGGCCTCTGGCCTTGAACCTGTGATCTTCCTACCTCAACCTTCTGAGTAGCTGGAATTACAGGCAGGTGCTCTTTTTAACTCTTATTAAATAACCGAAGCACTTAAAGTTCTCACTTTCCTTCTCTGTACCATTTACAGAAATTCCTAAAGTTTTAATTTGAGATGTTGCCTTATCATTCACCTCTAAATAAAAGATGAATGGCACCGGGCGAGGTAGTGCATGCCTGTAATCCCAGCAGCTCAGGAGGCAGAGACAGGAGGATCGCAAGTTCAAGACCAGAGGCAGTCTGCGTAATTTAGCGAGACCCTGTCTCAAAAAGTAAAAACCAATGGGCTGCGGGGGGCACCTCAGTGGTCCAGCACTTGCAAAACATGCAAGCATGAGGCCCTGGGTTTAACCTCCAGTACTGCCAAAAAAAAAAAAAAAAAAAAAAAAAAAAAAAAAAAAGATGAATGGCTATATATGTAATTTTTATTTGCTTACTTGCTTTCCTCCTTTTACCATCTAAGAGATAACTTTCTGTGTTGGTCAGCTGTCCATTGCTGTAACAAAATTCTTGCTATAAACAACTTAAAAGGAAAAAATTATTTTGGCTCACAGTTTCAGAGGTTTCAGTCCATAGTCAGTTGGCTCTGTGGCAAGGCAGAACAATGGCAGGAACATGTGGTAGAGCAAAACTGTTCACCATATGGTGGTTGGGAATCCAAGAGAAAGAAAGGAAGGGGCCAGGGTCCTAATATTCCCTTCAAGGGCATCCCCAATGAACTAACTTCCTTCTACTAAGTCCACTTCCTAAAGCTTCCGCTCTTCCCAATAATGCCACAGGCTGGTAACTCAGCCTTTACCACTTGGGCCTTTGGGGCCATTTAAGATCCAAACCATAATATCTTCTTATAATACCTTGTTAATTTTTAAATTTCACAATCTTTAATTATTGGAAATGTATGCACACTGACTGCTCTATTCCTCTAAAAGCAAAGCCTTACTATTAGCGGCATGACTTTGGACAGGTCTGTGCTTTTGTTCCTATCTTATGACATGTTCAAGTAATCTTCTGGAGCTGAGAAGACAAGGGTGAATAATACAATGTTGCTGTTTTCAAGAAATAAACAGGACAATTTCAGCTAGTGACAGTGCTATGTAGATAGTAAGGAAGGTGAGGTGATAGAGTGATGAGGTGGAGGTAATTTAACTGGGGTTGTCTGGGAAGGCTCCTGCTAACTGCTGATCCTAGGGACGTATGTCAGGGTTTAGCTCAGAAAACCTTCTGAGCCATTTGGTAGCACTGAGGTCCTTCTTTAAACTACTGCCTTCATTGGTTTCTGTGACAAGATAGTGGCATTACTACTCCTGTCTCCTCCTCCTCTTCTGACATTCCCCTTTCAGCCTTCTCTACCCATGTTCCTCTGACCACCCATTAAATGATCTGTTGGGCAGGATGACCACCTGTCCCAGCAGCTAGAAGGAGAGCTCAACTGTAGCATAGGCCCAAGAAGTGATCCTGAGTCAAGGAACTAAGATGGCCTCTACAAAGTGAGGTAGAGCTTTTTAAAACTTGAACATGTGTCTGGCTGGCTTCCTAACATGATTCAATGCCAAGGGTACTTTTTCAAGGAACAGCTAAGCAATAAGGAAGTGCTATCTGAGTGAAAGGCACTTACCACAGTGCATAAAACAAACATGGTTACTACTAT
Organism: Pedetes capensis; assembly: GCA_007922755.1. NCBI lineage: Eukaryota > Metazoa > Chordata > Mammalia > Rodentia > Pedetidae > Pedetes > Pedetes capensis. The sequence goes on from VMDO01024234.1 coordinate 5,990, forward strand.
ATGAGAATTTACATGAGAGTTCAGAGATATGACCCACATAAGAAAGGTCTGTAAAACAACACACACACACACACACACACACACACACACACACACACAGAGTGAGAAACAGGCTATAATTGCAGGCTCTCTGTTGGAGCTTTAAGGAAGCCCTGAGTGAATTCACTAGTGAAATTAAACACTAGAGGAGGTGGAACTTGAACCCAACCTCAAGGGAATAAGGATTGATCACCAAAGGACAAAAAAGTCCAGGGTCATGCAAGGCCACAGGGCTGGATTCTGGATCTAACAGGCTCAGTGGGTGGTGTTAGTCACACTCTATAAGTTTATGGCACCATTTCTAATCTCAAGTAGTTGAAGGCTAACTAAAAATTGAATGCTGGATAGAGTAAAGAATTCAGTGAGGAGGGTCAAAGTTATGTTCCCCTTTCCTACATCATGTTGTTGTTGTTGTTAAGTGCTGTGGAGTGGGTATCTGACTCATAGTGACCCTGCGTCCAACAGGTGAAACACTATTGTCAGCACCTCTCTGCTATTTATAGGGTTTTCAATGGTGGATTGATTTTGAGGGGTGGGTTGCAGGGTCCTTCTCCCAGCCTACATCATGAGAAATAGTTAAAACAACAAAAGTGTGAAGTTCAAACAAGAACAGGGTGGAGCCAAGGGAAAAAAGAGATGATATAATTTCTTTAGGTCCCAGCTGAGTATGGATCTTAGGCAAAATGGATTTTTTATTTTGTTTTGTTTTGTTTTTGAGACAGGGCTCACTGGGTCACCCAGGCTGGCCTGGAATTCACTATGTAAACCAATTTGGCCTTCAAACACTGTTGATCCTCCTGCCTCAGCCTCTCCAGTGCTGGGATTACAGGTGTGCATCACCATGCCTGGCTCTGGAATGGATCTTATCATTCTCGAAGCTCTTAGTTTTCCAGCTCAGAACACCAGAACAGATTTGAGATTGGAACTGATGCCCAGTTAGTGATACTGAGCATGGATCTGTCTGAAGAGTCATTAGTTTGGAAGTTGACGAGACAGAGACTCAGGAAGTGGAAGCAACAGTACCTCAATTTATCAAATCAAGAGACACAAAAAACAAATCCTATAAGTCTTTATAGCATTTTCAATCTCATTGGCCTTATTCGATATGGATATCATTCTGTCCTTATTTGAGGTCAGTGTATTAGACCTACCCTATTTTGCTGACTTTAAAGAAGTTTGGAAAGTTAAGTGACTTGCAAGGAAATGAGCAACTGGGCCTAGAAGCAAAGTCTTAAATGTTCAATCTGGCACTTCTTCTCCAGAGGATAGCTTTCCAATAGCCCTGAACCAAACTAGCCTTCTTAGTGTCCAAACTTCAGTGCCAGAAAGAAATGGACCTTGACTCAGAAGCTTCACTCTGAGCCCATGCTTCAAAGATCCTTAGACAAAATGGCCTCCATACCCATATGGGGCTCAAACACTGAGATATGAGGGGATAGGAGGTACAACACCAACAGTTGACTTAAACTATATCATAGGAAACAACATCTTCCCTGGCCCTAGAAGTGTCTTCTCAAAATCCACTGGAAACAGACCGGAGTTGCAAGATTCACTGGAATTTGACTTCTTAAACCTCTGCCTTCAGAGGTACCTATTCCACCCAACCCACAACTGAAAATGTCTCCTGAACACTAGGGAAACTGAAACCGAGAAGCCATAAACAATCAAAGATGACAGGCGCTTACAATTTAAAATTCTGTGATACCAAAAGGGAAGCCAGAACTCTTGCCTCTTGTGTAAGAAATATCCACCCTGACACTAGCCCTGCTAAAGAACAATTCTTCCACACTACTGTTTAAGATGGTTGGTACCCTTTACACCATAGGAAGGCTTAAGGGTTTCCTCTTCTTCTTTAGTCCCATTTAACAAGTACGTGCAAATGATTTCCTGAAAAACCCCGTGCTTCCTTCCCTGTAGCCGAGCAATCCATCCAGGGTCCCTGCGCTGGCCTGTGGCGCATTAGAGGGTTTGCACCTCTGAGATCAGCTGCAATGCAAGAAGATGGTCTCTCTCTCTTTCCTCACAGGCCAGACTACCAAGCATGGTACTTGTGTAGCTTGGGAGAGTAGAAAGGGGCCCTGGCCTTTGAGGCTCAAAGACTAGGTGTCAGTCTCTTTAGCCTAGTATTTACCCTTTCAATGTGGGGGTCTGTCCTCAGGTTCCATCACAGTCTGAGATTCATTTATTCACAACATTCTTTTCCTCCTTCCCTACAACTCTAGCTCCTTTCCTCTCCCACCAGCCTACCCAGTCTCCCTGCTTCTTCAGGAGCTGTCTTGATATCATGTCTTTGCCACAAGGTGAGGGTAAAGAAAGAGACACAGAAACAAGCTTGGGCAGAGTGCCTCTGAATGGCCAGATGGTGGGAGGTACCAAGATGGTGTCTGCAGACTGATTTTCTGCACCCATCTAGCCACTAAGATATCTTATGCACAGGGACAGAGGCAAGAAAATATGACAGTTTGGTGATCAGCTAGTGATCAATATGGGTGCAGTCCACATGAGCTGAGTAAACATGTGCTAAATTTCTATTGTGTAGAGACAGATGAAAGCTCATAATTCTTAGGCATAAATAACTAGTGAAATCTGGCTCCACTTGACATTCCTAGCAGCTCTAAAGACAAAAACCAAAAAGAGCAGAGCAAAAACAATGTCTGGGGCCCTAGTCCAGAGATTCAGATTTAATTGGTATGAGTGAAGCACGGACATCAGTATTTCTTGAAAAGCTCCCCAAGTATTTGAATGTGTAGCCAGGGATAAGAAATTTAAGTGGTGCTGGGTGAGGTGGTGCACACCTATAATCCCAGCGGCTTGGGAGGCGGAGGCAGGAGGATTGCAAGTTCAAGACCAGAGGCGGTCTGAGTAATTTGGCGAGACCCTGTCTCAAAAAAGTTAAAAAAAAAAAAAAAAAAAGGGGGGCTGGGGATGCAGCTCAGTGGTCCAGCACTTGCAGAGCATGCAAGCGTGAGGTCCTAGGTTCAATCCCCAGTACCTTGAAAAAAAAAAAAAAAAAGAAAGAAAGAAATTTAAGTGGTCATAAGTGGAAAGTTCTGAATAAAGGCTAACTGAAATTTTAGGTCATAGAAAACCATCATACTTTTCTGAGCAAAAGAGGATGACTATAATGTGTAGGATGGACTAAAATGAAGAAAAACTAAAACAGAGACCTGGTAAAAGCCAACTGCAACAGTTCAAGTAAAAGATAATATATCTGCAAACTAAGTAGTAGCCTGGAGAGTGGAAAAATGGGATGGGTTTACTGAAAATATAAGACCTGACAATTTCAGGAGTATTTGGGGCAAGGAGCAACAGCCAGACTGCCTCTGAGCAATAGCAAAGAGGGGAGTTAGTCTTCCCTTTGCCCAAATTCACTTGTCCCCCATTCTAATCTGTATCAAAAACTGCAGAAGGAGGACTTTATAATATTTTGAGTGTTAAGAACCTAAGAGAAACCAGGCGTGGTGGTACACATCTGCAATGCCAGCACTCAGGAGGCTGAGGCAGGGGAATCATGAGTTTGAGGCCAGCCTGGGCTACAGAGTGAGTTTCAAGCCAACTTGGGCTACATAACAAGATCTTATCTCAAAAAAAACAAAACAAAATACTCCTAAAAAAAATCAAACAACAAAAAAAAAAAAACCCCTAAATGACGATGACAACAACAACAAAAACCCACAAAAACAAACATACAAAGCAAGTACAATACAACAGAAGAAAAAATAGACACTTGACTCTTTCAGGGAAAAGGTTCAAGGATCATTAACCCAAGCAATCAAGACTGGATATATATTCAGGGCACAAAACTTTAAGATAAAGCAAAACTTTATATATTCAGACTCCATCCCTTAAATTCTGATATCTGATTTAATAGAGGTCATTCTTCTATCTAAAGACACAAATACCACCAGTATTTCTAGGCCACCTTGGAACATCAGCTCAGCTCATAAAAAGAAAAATTCAGCAACAGCTTCACATATCTTCCTAGGTATTGTGCAAGACAGAAAATAGCCAGTACAATGAAATTAGTAAAATAGGGTAGCTAGGGAATGAAGGCATTTTCTTGGAGTATAACCTGGAACTCTAAACAAAGGCTCTACTATCTTCAGCTGAGCTTGTGGGGCATAAGAAGGAAGTGAATGGAATGATCCACTTGATACAGCACCAAAAGAATAGAGATGACTTCACACTCCTGGAAGACAGCAGCAGGCAGAGAAAATGCACTGAATAATTAAAAGTGAACTGGGACACACCTTCCATGCTAGTTCCACTTCCCCTCACCTTTCACAGAACAACTGAACCTTTCATTTAACTTGTTTATGTGATGCTTGATCAAATGGATCACTCTAGAGCACAACAAAGTAAGTTAACTGTTCTTTTATTGTAGAAGAAAAAATATCCTGAAATATTTGTTAAATAACATAATTCCTGACAAAATCATTCTTCAGAGTTTGTGAGCCTCATGATCTGCTCAGATGCAGTGAGCTGTCTCTCACCCTTGTAATAAGCTCCATTAATATTGTCATAAACCAAAGTAAAACCTTAAAGGTTTCTAAATGGCTTCCAAATTTCTGCATAGATACCCTTATTTAGTCCAAAAGTAGATAAGAAACAAGCTGGCAGACAAATTAGAAGATAGCTGAGAGGGAAAAAAGGTTAGCTGTTGGTGAATCTAGAAAGAAGGGTATATGGGATCTTACTATCCCATTCTTTTGACTTAATTTTTGAGTTAGCTGCTTTAGTGTGATCATGCTCTCTTCCAGATTTCCCTTAAAAATATTTTCAATGATTTCTTTTCAAACCATAAATAGAATATCAGTTCTTCCTCGGGTGTTGTTCCCTTCCTATTCAGTCTTTAAAAAGCTCCTAGACCTTTCCAGAAAGCTTCAATCAAGGACAACAGTCCACTGATTGGTTCTGTAGTTTCAGAAGGTGTGTGAATCGAACTCTCATCGGAGGTCTGTAATGGTCACTGCTCTGTCCACAACAGTCACATGGCTACAGTTCTGCAACAGAGAAAAAGAAAAAAAAGGGGAGTAATGGAAAATTTGGAAAAGTCATTTTTTAAAACTCCTTATTTAAAATGCTCATTCAAGTCTTGTTGTTGTTAGGTGCCCTCGAGCGACCCTCACGGGGTTTTCAGCAGCTGACTGTTTCAGGATTGCCTCAGGAGTGGATTGCCACATCCTTCTCCCATTTTTGTGGTGCTGGGAATTGAACTCGGGACCTCAGAGACTGCAGAGCAGCAATCTACCCACTGAGCTAAATCCCAGCCCCATTCAAGAATAGTGGTATCTAATCTAATCTGGAAGCCAGACTACACCTTAAGTGGCAGTTACGGTAACAGATGTGGGAGTCATCATTCCCACAAAGCCCTACTCATAAAACAAATCAATGTCTGCCCATTTACCTTTGTTTATTTTTCAGATGGACATGTATTCTAGAGCTGTTTATAGAATATACACATTTAAAAGAATTAGTGGGTTTGTTGCAGCCTGGGGGGTCATTACATCAGTCACATAATAAAGATCACCTACTATCCCCTGGAAGATCTCTCACTTTTGGAAGGCAAAGGGATCTTTATAACTGGAAACCTGTGTGTGTGTGTGTGTGTGTGTGTGTGTGTGTGTGTGCGCCTTTCTTTTTTTTCCTGATTGTTCAGTCCCTATTTCAACATCCTGGAAAACAGACATTTATTATATTTTAAGACAGACCAAACTATTTTTGAACAGATCTGTCAGAAAATTCTTCTTGCCAGGCACAGCGGCGCATGCCTGCAATCCCAGCGGCTTGGGAGGCGGAGACCGGAGGATCGCAAGTTCCAGACCAGAGGCAGTCTGCGTAACTTAGCAAGACCCTGTCTCAAAAAGTAAAAAAATGGGCTGGGGGTGCAGCTCAGTGGTCCAGCTCTTGCAGAGAATGCAAGCGCAAGGCCCTGGGTTCAACCCCCAGTACGGCAAAAAAAAAAAAAAAAAAAAAAAAAAAAAAAAAAAAAAAAAAAAAAAAAAAAGAAAGAAAAAGAAAAGAAAAGAAAATTCTTCTTCATATTCAGCTGAAAACTGTCATTCCATGATGTCTTTGTTTTAGTGCTGGGAGTGGTATGAAGTACACCCAATATCTTTTTTTATATATCAACTGTTCTACTGCTTGAATTCAGCTCTTAGGTCCTTCCTAGGGTTTCTCTTCTGAACACCCCCAGTTCTTCTACGTGACAGGGCTCTCAGTCCCTATTCCATATTGCTCACTGTTCTCTGAACTCAAAAGAAATGGTAATACTCTAGGCCATCGTGGAGCAAAGCAGCACTATCATACAGATCTGAGGGGGAACTGAAGCACACTGATCGTCATCAACTCTACTTGTTATTCACAGAACACAACTTAGGGAGAAAAAACAACTTCATAGGAAGGTCTTAAAATCTCTATTATCTAAGCAAAATACCCCAAATCAAATATATTTAATTTACTTATCTTACATGGCTTTTTTCCCTTTGCATTCAAATCTTTTACTTGAGCATAGGCTTAGACAATGCATTTAATAAGCTGGCTACTGCATTAGATGCTTTCTGCACTATTTGTGTGTGTGTGTGTGTGTGTGTGTGTGTGTGTGTGTGTGTGTGTGGTGTGGAGGATTGAACCCAGGGCCTCATGCTAAGCATATGTTCTACCACTAAACTACATACCCAGAACCCTACTTCATTTAATCCACTCAACAATCCTATGAAGTTGGATCTGACTTGACAGTACCTAACAACAATAATTATTATTACCCCACAGATGAAGGATATCCAGAAAGGATAAGCAGGCTCAATGACAGGCAATCATTAAGTGGCAGAGATAAGAGTCAAATCTATTTCTATCCCACAATGCTTCTCATGGATATCATCTTTATTATGGAGCTCTCGAACAATAAGTAATAAGGCTGATCTTCTATGTGGGTCAGAAAGGATAATGAATCTCATCAGCTCTGACTGTCCTCCTTGCTTGAAATACAGCCCCAATTTCTTCTACATAGCTACATACACAGAACAGAGGTGGATCCTTGCTGTGTGGATGAAATCCCTTCTGTCGACAGGAAGAAATTTCCTCTAGTCCATGATCAGTTAATTTAAAGAATCCAGTTCTGAAATAATAAAAGGCAGGCTCAGAGTCCGGCAAAGGTGTACCCCCACCCCAAAACATGTGTCCCCCCAGCCCCAACATGCTCTTCTTCTCTCTCTCTCTCTCTCCTTCTCTCTCTCTCCCTCTCCCTCTTTCTCCTTCCCTCTCTCTCTCTCTTACACACACACACACACACACACACACACAGAAGCATGCACACACACCCAACAGGGGAGAGGTAATTTTGAGACAACTTCTCTAGAATGTTGGCTTATAGGTCTCTTCTCTGGTGAATGAATCATAGTTAAATAATGATCCATCACTGCTATCACACTAGTTTTGTTAGGAGAATTCACAGTAAATAACAAGAGTTGCAATGAAAGAGAGTAACACTCTGGGATAATGTGTTTCATTTGAAAATTCTGTAATCTAACATCAAACTCTTGAAATCCCTATGACTTCAAATCAAATAGTTCAAATTTCTTGAGGCTTTCTTTTAGAAAAGCAACAAAGTTGTTACTTGGATAGCTTTTAAAACAGTCAACTGAGAGCTGGATGTAGTGGTGCACACTTGTAATCCCACTAACTCCAGAGGCAAAGGCAGGAGGATCTTAAATTCAAGGCTAGAGTTAGTTTGCATAATTTAGTGAGACTCTGTCTCAATTTAAAAGATTAAAAAAAAAAAAAGAGAGAGTGAGATGGGGGTGCAGCTCAGTTGCAGAGCCCTTGCAAAGTATGCATGAGGCCCTAGGTTCATCCCCACAGTACTGGAAATAAATAAAATAAAATAAAACAGTCAATTGTGTTTATTAGAATATGGAGTTTACAGGAAGCCTTTTATGCCAGCTGACTAATACTACATTTTATATATTTTCTAAAAACCAAGGTCTCAAGAATAGAGACTTTTTGCTCCAAGACTTTCTTTTTACTGCCTTCTTATAACACCCAGAACCATGCCCCATGTACTCACTCCTGGAACTTGGGGGAGCAGACAATGGCTATTGACTCTGGCAGCATCATCTGGTAGGAGCAGTGAGTGTGCAGGTCAACGCTGGAGAGAAAGGCGGTCTGTGTGGGATGAGTCTAAGAGAAAACAAGACAGAAAACTCTCATTGAGCACAGCTACCCATGCCTGGTACATGGAGGAAGTCAGGGCCAAGGAGCTCCCAACAGCTGGTCCCAACCTCCTTTTCAAGTACAAAGCTATTTGCAACCATGAGAGGTACACTTGAAGTTCATAATAGGTAAGTTCCTTTCCAGCATTGTAAGCAAGTAGTTTATTATGAGTGTATGTGAAGACACTCATAAGTTCTTTTTTTGTAAGTTCAAGAGATTTCTTACATAACATGGTGACTATAAAGTTCAAAACCATGTGTTATATATTTGAAAATTTGTTCAGAGTAGATTTTTAAGTGTTCTTAACACACACACACACACACACACACACACACACACACACACACAGTGAGGTAATGCAGTTTAGTTAGCTTGATTTAGCATTCTGTGTCATATACATGGGAGAGGGACCTGGCTGCCCACTCCCAAAAAACAATCTGCCATTGAAAACCCTATGAATAGCACAGAAGCACTGACAAGAGTGCTTCCCCTGTTGTACATATGGCTGCTATGAGTTGGACACCGACTTGATGGCACCTAACAACTGTATACATATTTCAAAATATGTTGTACATCATATATAAGTATGTATGATTTTCATTTGTCTCTAAAAACACATGTACCCACTATAAAGTTCTAGAAAACAAGGAATAAAATTGATAAAAGAGTTCATAGAAATAAAGGGAATAAAAATTTGGAAACTAGAATAGTTGTCTGCAATGAGGAATACAATGGAAGACCGGGAGGAGATGAAAGTGATTAAGAAAATAATTTAGATATAACTGGCCTGGCAGAACGGCAGCTGAACAAGTGGGGGATTTTCTGGAGGGCAATTGTGGGGAAATGACACAAGTGTGTGTGGGTAGACCCTCACTTCAGTTCCTGGATGTATCAGAGATGCCTTCACATACATTGTGCAGAAGCATCATTCTGGGATTCCACAGAGGGTCTGAGGGACAGGATGATTTGTGTCTAACAGAAAGAAATTCAGCATTAAGCCCACACAAGTGTACATACCGTCCTAGTTCATAGTTATAGACAACACAGGAAATGACTCAGCACATTTCACTTAATTCACTCATCCGATTGACACAGAAGTTCTGGAGGTTATAGGGAGTAAGAATAAACTGGGGACAAAGAGCCTTGGAACTTTCTTGCCAACTGTTTGAAGACAGTGGAGAGATCAGGTAGCCTGAACACTCACGGGATGTTAGACAAGCAAAAAGAGGGAAGTGAACAGAAGGGGGAAACTGTTCTCTCTGGACCATTCATAATGGGAACTCTGACTCCACTGGTTTGCAAGGTCTGATGGGTTCTGGACAGAGGGTTGTAAGATGCAGAGCTTGGGAGTGGAGAGGCATCAAAGCAAAGGGCCAAGGAGAAACCATTAAACTAGTTGGCATAGCTCAGGGGCATCATGGGAAAAATACACTGATCTACAGTGTTGAAACCCAGAGACCACTGCAGAGCCCAGAGAATTGAATTCCAAGGTCGGAACAGACAAAGCAAAAATCATCATTGTGCCATGTTCCAATTAAACAAGTTCTGACTTTCCAAAAGGAAATTAAGATCAAGGGCCTAGGTGTCAACAAAAAGTTTCTCTGGGGTTGGTGTATGCAGGCCAGAGGACCACCATGGTGGGCTTTGTGGAGACTGGGGACTTGACAGGGGAAATCCACTGTGGTCCACGGTGCCAGGAAGATAGCTAAGGGACCCATGTTAGGCTTGTAATGGGTCTACAGACCTATACTGGCGCTGGGCCTGTGTGGAGTCTCAGAAGGAGACCTCAGTTCAGGGCGTGGTAGGCATCATGGGTATGGAGACACATGAGGAGATCTTTATGTGCATGGGGCATGGATACTGATGTCAAGGGCACAGAGCTATACAAGACCTGCACTGGGGCTCAGAAGACCTGCACTGTGTCTCACATGACAACAGGAGATACACCTTGAGTTGTAGGCACAGAGCATATGGAGATGGGAGTGAGACCTCAGTGTGGCATTGAAGGCGAGACTGGTATTGTGGAAGGTAGGGGTATGGAAACTGGGAGGCACTGTCTCAGTATGGTAGGTGGGGAGACCTGCATCCCAATAGTGGAGAAGACAAGCGAGAGGGGAGACTAGCAAGCTGGTTGTCAGGGGAGTGGGGATGGCCTTGGCTACCTATAAGGCAGAGATCACAGGTGTAGGGGGAATGGCAACCTGCAAAGGCATCTGGGTTTCAGGCTTGGACATCCAAGAAAACATTGATGTTTCCTGCTCTGTTTCCTGTTCTTGAACCAAACAGGAAGAATTCAAGGATTAATGGTGGGTTCACCGTGGGATCCATAGAACTAAAGCTGTTAGTGGGGTCATCATGATGAGTTTCTGTAGACAAGGTAGGTGAGTATTTTCAACAATTATGAATGGCATGAGAGTGGCCCTAGGAATTTCCTCTGGAAATTTCTCCTTTTTATTTTCTCTAAGAAATGTGAGCGTCTAGTTGGGCATGGTGACTCACGTCTGTAATCCCAGAGACTTGGGAGGCAGAGGCAGGAGGATTGCAAGTTTGAGGCCAGAGGCAGCCTGTGCAACTTAGTGAGACCCTGACTCAAACAATTAACAAAAATGGGCTGGGGGTACAGCCCAGTGGTAGAGCACTTGCAAAGTATGTATGAAGCCCTGTGCTCAACCCCCAAGTACCGCAAAAAAAATAAAGTTTGAGCATCTCCTTGGACGATTCAGGCTTTGATTGTTGAGGAGACTCATAAGTTCTAACTGACCATCAAGGCTTATTGGGCTCCTGGCAAGATCTCTCTATACTATGGAGAGTCACCCACGCTGAAACAGATGGGACATTCTGCCCAATATTTCAACAGGATATAAGTCAAAGATTTACTATGTCACAATCAGATGAATGATTCTTCATGTAAGAAAAAGTTGTTCTGTGGCTAAAATGTCATCCAAGGAAAATATGGGAGCTAGGTGGCTACTTGGATTTCAGGAGTTAATTAAATCATGCAAAAGAGCCTGTCTTGTTTGAGGAGACAATAAAATGTTGAAATGTGAAGGTAATCAGTTAAAAGAACATCTAAATACGCCTTCAGTTTATTTCATTCTTTCTAATTACTTATTTTAAGTTTTATTAAACATATTTCTTGTATACAAAATAGACACTTACATAATGACTTATGTTCATTTAAGATGGGGTATGACCTTAGGTCAGAAGATGGAAAAAGAAAGACCCAATGAGATTCAAAAAGGGCATCAACTTTCACTGACAGAACAATACAGAAAATAAACCGGTGCCATTAACTTGTGTTTTCAAACCTGCTGTGTAAAACTCCAATCTCCTGGGGAGCTTGTCAAAAGCATGGACTCCTGCACCCCTCCCCTGGAAATAAGCATCATGAGAGTGAACCCTTTTTTAAAGCTCGCTAAGTGACCCTTATGTGCAGCCTTGTCTGAGAAGCACCACTCCACAGAAGGCCGTGATGAGCTCACTAGGAGGCAGAAAGGTCTCCTGGGCAGAAGTGTATTAGCTGAGTGCTAGCAGCAGATCCGGGCTGGGGTTTAGATCAATGGGTAAAGTGACTGCTCTTTATTTTGTGAAGACCCAGGTTTGATCCCCAGCACCACAAAAATGGAAGAAAGATGTAGCAATCCACTCCCAAAGCAATCCTGAGACAATCAGTCATTCAAAACCCTATGAGACTCACTATGAGTCGGACACAACTCAACGGCACCTAACAGCAGCAGCAGATCCACACAAGTCCTTAGGGGTCATGTAAGATCATTAGTGACCACAGGTGAAACCAGTTTCCCCCTGATAATAATACAATACTTCATCGCTAGGGAGTAAAAGTCTGTGTTATCACTGCTCATCCCATGAGTACAGCCTGGGATTCTAATTGGGAGCAAAGGAGGCCTATACAAGCCAATTGGCCTAAAACCTAAAGTTGGGTAACTTGAAAGCTAATAAAGAGACACAGCAGGAACTCAATAAGTAACTGTGAAAAGGAAAACAAACAAACAACAACAACAACAACAAAAACCCCACCCAACAAAAAACCAACAAAACCCCCCTTACTTTAGCCCCTGACTTCCTCTAACTACTGTGCCTTCTTTCCCTCCTTCCTTCACAGTTCAGTTTCTTTTTTTTTTTTTTGGCAGTATTTGGGAGTTGAACACAAGGCCTCTCACATACTTTGCAAGTGTTGTACCATGGGGCTGCACATCCAGCCCCGCCCCCTTTTTTTAAATTCTAAGATATCGTGTTGCTAAATTGGGCAAGCTGCCTCTGGCCTCAAACTCGTGATTCCCCTGCCTCTGCCTCCCAAATCTTTGGGATTATAGGCAGGTACCGCTGTACCCAGCTCACAGTCCAGCTTCTTAAATAAATAACTATGTTCACTGTGTTTACTCTGTTGGAGAGAGAGAGGAAGGCAATTTCATGAAAAGAAAACAATATGCCAAAGGAGCAGAAATGAACAGAGAGTGAACGCTAAGGGCAGCATAGGTGTCTGGAAGAACCAGAGTAGCCACAGGAGAAAGCAGCAAGGGCTGAGAAGGGCTGAGGCAAGAGGATTAGGAGTGCCACCAATATAGAGTAGGGGGTTCCTAGTAGTTGGTTTGCTAGTAGTTGGTAAGGTCTAGAAGAAGTGATCTTTTATAATTTCCTCTTGAAATTTTAAAGATCTGAGCAAACCTCATGGTCTGCTTTTTTGTTGTTTTTAATCCCAAATTAGGGGGAAAATTGTATAGAAATATCAAGAGGGAAGAAAAATCTGAACTTCTATCAATTTAGGCTTTGAATTTCTTCCTGGCTGGGTCCTCACTGCGAGATATCTTTATTCATGTATGGCTTAGTTCTACTGAAGTTTAAAAGAATAGTAATTATTCCAAACTTTCCATCATCTCATCTAGTTTCTTAATCCACCTCTGCTTCTCTCCTGCCCAGCAGCAGGCCTGAACTCCAACCTTACTGAAATCAAGATTGTGTGAAAGGAGTTCCTTCAACTCCTCCCAACATCACCGCAAAAATCTCTCCATATCTTCATCTTTTGGCTTTCAGTTCTGTCTTGGAGGAATGGGTATTTTCTTCTCTATAGGAAGATAAGTACCTTTTTGTACTTCTGACTTGGTACTTTCCAACTGTCACCTTACATTGTCCCTCCTACCTTTTTTCCCTCCTCCACTGGCTCACTGAGCATAAAAACACATTCAGAGAACTACATGCCCAAATGTGGATAAAACTTCATGACACGGAGTGAAGGAAGACACACACACAAAATACATATTGTATACTTTGATTACAAAAAAGTCACAACCAAGCAAAGATAAACTATAGTGTTTAGGAATACACATTTAGGTGGCAAACTCTAAAGAAAGTGAAGAAGGGATGATAATAGTTAGGAGAGGTCTCACCTTTTTCAGGAAGTGTGATGGGGTAGGATCAGGCTCCTGGCAGTGTCCTATTTCCTGATTTAGGCAGTGAGGGTACATAGATGTTTGCTTAACAATTCATTAATGTGTATGTTTAGTTTATGTACACTCAAATATATTTCAAAATATAAAGCGCTTGAAAAAATAAAATAAAAATAAAACATGTTTAAGCTTTATCACACTAAACAATCAGGCAAACATTCTGTCAACCTACCTATGCTACATGCCACAGCCACCCAACCTTTCTCCCTTCCCATAGACCCAAGTTCCCTAAGATGGTGGTCTCCATTTCACTATCACCACAACCTCAATCCCAGGACTTCTTAAACTTTAGCGTCTACGCCCACCACAGACAAAAACCCACTTAGCCAAGGTTCTCAGTGACCTCACCAAATCGAGTAAGCTAAGTCATGCCAGATCTCTCTAAAGCATGTGGCACAGTTAGTGTCCTGAAATTCCTTACAACATCCCTCCTTCTGTGGCTTCCGGGCCCTAACACAACCCTGACTTTCTTACACATCTCTGTTTCACTTCTCACTACCAACTGTGCTCTCTTGCTGCCCTTGGTAGTTTGTCTCTCACATTGCTCATGAATCTTCTCTTGCTCTCCACTCTCCCTACTTTCAGGGCTTCCAAGGCCAGTTTAATACAGAAGCCTTGCAGATGTCTCCTGCTTTGACCATGCTCCTAAGTACCCACCTCCAGCTGCCTGATAACTTCCTCCAAGGATCTGATATCTTGCAAGTACCTTAAATTCAATATGCTCAGAACTGAACCCCACTTCCAAAGTCAATTCCCCTCTGTATCCCCTATTTTTGCTCCTGAGATGATCACTGCCACCCCATGAGCCAGGCCTAAAATCTCTGATGCATCATTGACTCTTACTCATCGTCCTCTATTACTCATTCCTCAGATCCTTTGAAATCCTACATTCATCTCCCCCTTCTTCCCAAACATACTGTCATTACCCATCATTATCTGATTTTATCATCATTCTAATTTTAAATGACCTCCCTATTCCAATGTACCTTAAAACTGCCTTTATGTTACATTTTCTAAAGTATGGCTTTGATCATTATTCTGCTTAAAAACCTTCAAAAGTTCTCTACTTACTGAAAAGCAGAACTATTCTGCCTGCCCACGTAAGACCCTCCAGAACGTGGCCCCAATGTATCACGTTAAAATATATCTACCATTGTTTCCTCATGCAGACCATAATCCCAGCAAAGTGGACCACTCAATCCTCCAGGAACACAATCTGCCTATTCCCAATGCTGGCCCCTTCACAAAGAATTCTCCCTTGGCCCAGCTTATGAAAATTCTCATAAATCATACCTGGTATGATTCCTTCCTCTGAATTCCATAGTGCCCTGTAAGCAATTTTTTTTTTTCTAATACTGGGAGGTTGAACCCAGGGCCTTGCACATGCTAGGCAAGTGCTCTACCACTAAGATGCGCCCCTGACTCCTTTTTTTTAGTTTTTGAGATAAGGTCTAACTAAGTTGTGCAGGTTGCCCCTGGCTTTGAATTCGTGCTCTTCCTACTTTAGCCTCCTGAGTCACTAGGATCACAGGTGTGTACCATAGACCCTGGCACTGCTGGGACCTCTTGTGGACCCTAACACACTTTACTTCATGTGAAAGCTCATTGTCTATTTGTGTAATCTCCCTTATGAAACTAAAATGATATATACATTTGTATGCCCTGGCAGAGAGGGACAAGTTTTCCACCCCTCATGTACCACAGTGGGGTCACTACACAATAGCAGGCAAATATTTATGTGACTGAAGAAATGACAAAAGCACATGGGACCACCACACAGGTCAGTATTTCCTAAATTCTGACATACAAATATGCATAATCTTTCTAGATCCATAAACAAGCTAACTCATTGTCTGTAACTCCACATGCCATGCAATATGAAAAGTAGCTTTGTTCTATGAGAGCAAAGGGTTGAAAACAATAGAAAGAAAAATTAAGAAATAATCTTTAGAGAAGGAATTGTATTTAATTTGACTGTTACCAAAAGTCTGCACAACATATGCAAATACATGAACATTATTTATATTGGTGGCACTTCTGGTTTACATGAAGGTAAACGCTGCTTAATAAAGACCAATGAAGCCATCTGAATTAACTTCCTTGGCTTGTTTAAAATATTTTGATTTATATATCTTCTAGGATCGTCAATTATACACAGTAGGCACAGTCTCCATGGTCAATGTCCACATATATTCTGGGCCACCATCCTATCAACATTCACACTCATAGGGAAACTGAAACTTGAGGGAAACTAGTTTATTTTTATTAAAAAATAAACAAAAACTCAAAAATTTAAAAGCCCTAAGTAATTCTCAGAAATCAATATTGTAAGCAGTAAAAGTATGATGAGAACTGCATCCAAAGGAGGGAAAAATAATAAATAATCCGGATATAGTTTACTTTGTTTAAAGGAAGCAACAAGCAGTGTGTTTATAGTACAATGAGAGAAGAGGAGACAAACCCTCAGAGAGCTCAGATTTGCTTACATGAATCCAGCCCAGTGTGATGAGTCCCTGCTGATCCTGTATGAGGAAAAGTTCTTCTTCATTCTCTGTATTGCAATAATCAGACCCAGCACTTTGCTTGGGAATAAGAACATGGGTAATGGTAAATTCATTCCTCATCTGCCAAAGGAGAAAAATAACTCATCACAATTGCCAGGCATTCTTGCAACCCCACCTTGTCATAACAGTGAAAAGTTAAACAACTACATAAGTGAAGGCCCTTCCCACCCAGCCGGGGTGTCTTTTGTGTTTCTTCAATCCCTCATCTGAGTGATTCACAATCTGGGCTGCTCATGCTCATTGCTGGGGAAGCAACAGATTCTGAGATCAACCCCAGAACTCCAGAACTCAATCTGATGTGCCACCTGGGTAAACACCAAAGCCCTAGAGGGATTTCCTGCTGCAAACAGGTCTACTTATGGGTTCTTGAGATGCCTAAGGTAGAGTAACGCTTCTCTTCCTTTGCTCATGTCTAAAGCACTTTCCTTTTCACTGTTTAGTCCTCACCCTCTAAGGCTCAGGTTAAGTCTATTCCACTTCATTCACTAATTCATTCAGCAGTTAGAAATAGGTTCTTTAAGTATCTCCATTCAGTGATTGTTCCTTCCCCCAAATTCCTAGCCTTCATATTGTACATACTATTCAGAATGCTATTTTTCTTTTGGTGTAGATCCCATCTCTCAAAAGTGATTGAACACTTTTTGTGGACACATACCATGGACTTCACCTATGTTATATTTCCAGGCTCTACCATAAAGTAGGTGCTCAGAACACGATACATAGGTAATGACTGGGTCCTCCTACTGAGTTTAGTCCTCCTACTGAGTTTAGAATTAGATATTTTCTAACTATAGCATTAAAGAATCAGTTCCCCAGTCAAGGGACTCTGAAATGCAACCAAATACCAAGTCACCAAGTTCAAGCAGACTAAATCATGCAGTCCATGGTTCTTTCTGTGCAGGGATCACTGTAGAGTAATTGACCCTGGATATCTTCTCTGAGAGTCATAGAAGGCCAAGGGGGAAGAAACAGTCTCAGTTCAGGAAAGTGTTTGCAATTTGTTGTTGTTGTTGTTACCAGTTTTCCACAGAGAATTCCACATGTTTCTACTCCCCGGGCAGTGTTGGCACTGGCTAACTGGAGAAACTGTGGGCATAGCCTCCCAGGCACCACCACATGGCGCAATCCATCGATTGTAGGAACTGTAAAGGAAAAGGGGAAAAGTCTGAGACCACAGGGCTGAGTTACCCCTAGCAGAACTCACAGCTTGCAGTGCTGGGAAACCAGTGCTAGGCAATGGGACTCCCCATATCAACTTGAGGCAGTTAGTGGGTATCCATCCTAACGGCACTAAAAAAGGATTGTTAAGCCTCTTTCATCATTGTTAGCCTCTCTATGATTGAGTGGGAGCTTGGATGTTCAACTTTCGGTGTCAGTTTGAATAGATTAAGGAATACCTAAAGAACTGGTAAAGCATTATTTCTGGATGTGTCCATGAAGGTGTTTCTGAAGGAAATTGGTGCTTGGATTCATGGACTGAGTGGGGAAGATCCACCCTCAATATGGGGTGCACCATACAATCAGCTGGGGGCCCATACAGAACAAAACTCCAGGTTTTCTGGCCTTTTAACTCAAGGACTTGCACCAGTGGCACCCCAGGTTCTCAGGCCATTGGCCCCAGACTGAGTTACACAATTAGCTTCCCTGGTTCTGAATCTTTCAGACATGGACTAAGCCACATTGCCAGCATTCCAGGGTCTCCACCTTGCAAAAAGCCTATTGTGGCACTTCTCAGCCTCTATAATCATATGAGCCAATTCCCCTAAGAGCTATGGGGCCATGGTACTCTCCACCTAGATTTCAAAAGATGTTGCAGACAGCCTGGGGACCAAGGCAGAGACTTGTCACAAGGACAAAGACACTATGGAGAGTTCCCTCTGGAGCAATGCCTACTGGAGCTTTAGGAGTGGGGCAGCCTAGAAGTCCTAGAAGTATAGGGTCACCAGCATCCAACTCCAGCCTGGGAACGCTGCAGGCATGAGACTCCAACCTATGAGTTGCTGGGTGGACTGTGCCCAACAAAGTCGTAGAGATGGGGCTACCTGAGGCCTTTGAGACCCAACCTCTGTGTGCCCAGGATGCAGGATTTAAGAGTTAAAGGAGATTATTCTCCAACTTTAACATATAATGTCAGGCTGGGGATTAGCTCAGTGGTAGAGCGCTTGCCTAACAGGTACAAAGCACTGGGTTCAATCCCCAGCACTAAAAAAAAAGAAAAGACTTAATGTCATTTTCCTTGTTGGGTTTTGCACTTACTTGGAACCAATCACCCCTTTCTTCTTGTCTATTTCTCCCTTTTGGATTGGGACTGACTATCCCGTGTTTGTCATACACTGTATTTTGAAAGCATGTAACTTGTTAATTGCATAGGCTCACAGCTGAAGGATGAATTGTGCCTTGAGTCTCACCTACATCTGATTTAGATGACACTTTAGACTTTTGAATTGATGCTCTTACTACTTCAAGAAATGAGAAGAGTAGGCTTTAATCACTCAAGGCAAGACAAGGGTAAACAACTACTTTTTAAAAAGTTCCTGAGTTATTTGGGAATTCTCTATCAGAAACTAACACAAAGGACTGAAAAAATAACCTCCCCATTAAACTGAACTTTTCTATTTCACATCTCTCTTCTATCTCATAAAACATCAGAGAGTATGTCTTTCAAAGAAACACACAAGGATATATTCTTAATAATGTAGAGTGATTTGAGTAGCTATTTACTTCTCAGTCTAGTCTTTTAGAAGAAAGTTTAAATAAAACAAACAACCCAGAGACATAGTATAGTCCCCCAAAAAGGCATAAACAGGGCAACTTATAAAATCTGCTTCAGGATGACCAGAATAGACCCAGTTCCTAATTACCATGGAGAAGCCCTGTGGGAGAGCTAGAAAGCTAAGTCTAGGAAGTGTACTTGCCAGCCATATTTTCACATTAAAAACAAACCAAACAAACAAAAAATATTAAAAAAAGGATGCTCTGCTTTCACACATTCAATGGCAAGATCTGAACTGTTGGAGAATAAAGTTGGAGCAGAGTTACACAGCAGTCTGATGAGTACTAAAGGATGATGAACTAAAGTTTGCATAGTTTTTTCTTATCAGTTCAATTATCACTTACTAAATGTATATTAAGTAGGCACTGCTCACCTCACAGGAAACACAAATATGAGTAAGACTCAGGTGCTAACATACAGGAAGTTAAAAATCTAGTTATTGACAAATGTCTTCACTATTAGGTGAATGATCTAAATTGTATTAGAGATAAAAAGAGCTCTGAGAATTTTATAGAGAAGTGAATCAATTTGACTGAAGGGAACTAGAAAAACTTCAAGAAAAACTGAGAAGGCAGAAACAGAAAAAGGAGAGGCTACGTAGAAGGTAGGCTGGGGTTTAGCTCAGTTGGTAGAGTGCTGCTCTATGCTCTCTAAGGATCTGGGTTCGATCCCCAGCACTGCAAAAAAACAGGAGGAGGACCTGGCAAATCACTCCCAAAGCAACCTTGAAACAATCAGCCATTGAAAACCCTATGAGGATGGCTGTGAGTTGGACATGACTCGATGGCACCTAACAACAACAACAACAAAGTAGAAAGCAAATGTTGAAAAACCTCTGGATAAGACCTTCTATGGACTGTCTTAGAAACATCAAAGTCGAATTTCCCCAGAACATGGAATGTATAGGAAAGAACAGCAGTAGAAGAAAAGCTTGCTGAGTAAATAGTGGGTAGAGAATTCTAAAGGAAAGGCCTCAGAGCCCAGTCCTTCCTCCCTTCTTATATTGTACTTATAAATGAATTTGCTGCAGAGTTGACCTCTTTAAATGACTATTTGAAAGTCAATTCCTACAATCCAAAATTTAAAATAAAGGTATATTCATCACTTTAACCCATTATTATTTTCTTGATCATCAACTTGGTGAGAGGAGGAGGAAAGACTGTCAATAGTTTTTATGGGTGAACTAAGTTACCAACAACTATACACAATGTTTACCTTAACAAAACGCCTTCAAGATTAGGAATGCTTTCAGGGTAACTACAATACATCTGTAGAACTCTTAAAAATTGAGGGTCTGACTTTTAAGGATAATATTAGCTCTTCAGAAAATTGATCTGGCTTCTGGTAAATTATATCGTTTAGCAAAGACCACTTTAACAAGATAGTCAGTGTGATGGGACACAGTAAAGCAGTATTTACCAGAGCAAATTCTGTGGCCAAAGCCTAGTAAGCAGGATCACAGAGGCACTAGTAGGATGAATCACCAGAATGATACTATTTGGCTACAAAAGAGATAGAAGAGGCTATCAGTAAATGGACTCACTACTTTCAGAGTTGCTCAGTGCTCCAGGCTTCAAGGATCGGTCCACTACTGGTGGCTTAGCTGGCCTTACAGTTGTGTTACAGTCTGAAGGCTGTGTGGATGAGACAGGTGAAGTGGGGAATACATCTAATGAGGGCTTTTCCAAGTCAGGCACCAGTGGGCCACCTAGGTCAGTATCCACCTTGCCAAACTCTTGTACAATTTTTAGTCGCTCTTTTTCCAATTCCTGGTTCCGGATCATCTTCTCAAAGGCATGAAATTGTTCCTGTTCCAATTGCTGCTGCTTCTGTTGTGCTACCCTCTGTCTTTCCTTTTCTAGCTCTTGTTGGATGGCCATGTTCCGGGCAAATTCCTCTGCTTCCTTTTTCTATAAAAAGAGAAAAGGATTTAGGCTAACACTTCACACCCCTGAAGAATAAGGCTTCTTAGAAGGGAAATTTTTAAGATGAACTTCTAGTCTGGTCTGATTTCCCAACACAAAATTCATAAGCCCCTTGACACTTTTATAGCTATGGAATATTGTTATCACCCCTTTCTACTGAGCCTCCATGTACCTATTTTCAGGGACAGTTAAAGTCCCAATCCTCTCAGTATCTTTAGTAGCTGATGCATTTTTTTCTTTAATGAAATCTTGATGCAGCATAATTGTCTGTACCCCATAACCCATAACATATATATTCTATTCTCTAACTGTGCCAATGTGTATAGTCTGTGTCCCAAATAAGGCTACAAAATAGAACCAAATCCAAACTTATACCTGCTATGTTTGGAGTCTCTAGTAAATTTTAGCCAAAATGAAGCATCCAAAAGTTTTCTGATGGTCAGTTCAATACAGTGACATTTAAATTAACAAGAAATATCAAGTATTTCATTAGAAGTTTTCACTTACTCAGTGCCTTAGAAATGTATGTCTCACAGATGTTCGTCCCCTTCTGATTTTCAACATCATATAGAGTGCAGAACAGAGCCCAGCAGGCAACTACACAATAATGTATAAATGCCTGCTGTGTATTTACATCTGCTTTGGGACCACTGCCGTGCCCTGGGTGTTTTTCCACATGTTTTAACTGACTCTTCCTAACAAGACTCATTTGAAGATAGTCGGAAAATCAATTATTACAAGTAACTTTAGGTATAACCAAACATGAACAAACCTCCAAATTGTACGATCCAAAAGACACATGTTTTGGTGAGAATCTTCATTGTTCTTAAGGTTCTTGTTCCATATATAGCAGACAGGCAATAGATTTTCAGGCCCTCAGGTGATCCTCTTGAACTAGTGGGCTAACCCTATGTTAGAATCGTCAGCCTAACTATTACGGTTCTACTTTTTTTGAGTTACTGGCATTTGCCTCCCTAAAAGTGAATGATCATATTAAAATCACAGAATCTGTGATTCACAGAAATGGCATAATATAGTCTCAGAGAACAGCCTATAAAATCAAAATAATTTCCTTTTCTTTTTCTGTGCTGTTATTTACTGACCTTTTCTTCATTATATTGTGCATATTCTTTGGAATATCGTTTTAACAGCTCTGCCTTCAGCTCTTCTGCTTTAGGAAATGCAATTTCCTTTAACTTCTGAAATACAAAACAAAAACAGAATTAGAATAATTCTAATGTCACCTAAGCAGAGAAAAAGATGACTTAAATTAGAAATGGCAACAAAGTTTCAAAAATTATCTGAACTACTCCCTACTTTCCCATTCATTACTCCGTAACTGCTCCGGAGTGATGGCCTTAGCTCAGATGGAGAATCTAAGGGTCAGTTGCAGAGATTACTGCTTTTGTCTCAAAGTTAAGTCTGTGCTGCTCTAAAACTTTTACATGGGCAATGATGAAAATGAAGACTCACCTTTATTGTGTCTTTCTTTTCAGGAATGACAGCCAATTTATAATCTCGATGCTTTGGTAGTTTCTCAATAAAGAGCCTAAGGAAACAGAACAGAATGATTGTGATGCAAAGAAAATATTCACATGTTCATGAGACTGCCTTCATCCTGCGGCCACTGCATAAAGTGTTTCTACAGGCGCAGGGGAGTGAAAACAGGTACACAGGGACAGGCCATGTTCCTCATCATCTCCATCCCTGGAAAAGCCAAAATAAGTAAATAAACAAATAAACAAAATAAAAATTAGAAAAATTTAAAAAGCTTTGCCTTCTTCTTCTCTCATACCAGGTGTACAGCAGCAAACATCAGACTCCTATGTCAAAAAGGATGGGCAAAAAAAGAGAAAAAGAAATAAAAACAAAAATAAAAAATCCTGTTCTATGCCAAAAACATACCTCCAAAGAAAGAGATCCTTTCCTTGTTATAATGTGACAAGCTTTCAAAGCAAAAGGCCTCTGTCACAAAATGTTCCTCTGAGGACAGTTTGGCAGCCAGGGGCAGAAACTAACAGAAACCATGATCATTACTACCCTTGTGACCTTTACCTCTGGCAGTTTTTCTTTGGGATTCGTGTTCCTTCAAAGAGAAATATTCCTTTGCATCATATCAAGCATAAAAACGCTTAGATGGTGCATGAGTTACAGTTACAGTCATGTATTATGCGCACAGCATATGTACTGTGTGCATTATATCTTTGACGAAAAGTGTTTAGATAAATGTCAGATAATAGATTTTCTTTTTCAGTTCTTGTCCGCAGTTAGAAAGCTCAGTGGGGAAAATAAACTGAATCAATTCACAGACCTGAGATTTATGACACCTACTTCTTGTTGTTGTTAGGTGCTGTGGATTCGGGTCTAACTCATAGCAACCCCATGTACAGCAGAACGAAATATTTCCAACACTGTGTCATCCCGGGACTATTGTCAGTGCTTCCCTGCTATTCATAGGGTTTTCAATGGTGACTGTTTTGGGAGTGAATTGCCAAGTCCTTCTCCCTAGCTTGCAGCGCTTGGTATTCCCAAGTGACTTCCTATCTGAGGAAAAACCAGGCCAACTCTGCTTAGCTTCTGAGATTAGGTGGGATCAGATGCTAGGGTGCAATGGATGCAAACATGACACCTCCTTAGGAACAGTAAAAACAATTAGAAGTCCACTACTTTGTCACAGCAAAAAAGTGGCGGACTCAGAATTTCAACACTAGTAAGCAAGCTCCAGAATTCACCTTCTTTTTTTTCTTTTTCTTTTTGGTACTGAGGATTGAACCCAAGGCCTTATACATGCTAAGCAAGCACTCTACCACTGACCTACATCCCTAGCAGAATCCACTGCGTTATGCAGATGACACCACTTTGCTTGCTGAAAATGAAGAGGATTTAAAACATTTACTGATGAAGATCAAAGATCAGAGCCTTCAATATGGGTTACGACTAAACATCAACAAAACAAAAATCCTTACGACTGGGTCAGCACGCAACTTCACATTAAATGGAGAAAAGATTGAGGTTGTCCAAGATTTTACTTTGCTTGGCTCTATAATCAACACCCATGGAAGCAGCAGTCAAGAAATCCAAAGACGCATTGCTCTAGGAAAAGCTGTGGCAAAAG
>VMDO01024235.1:0-16200 GCA_007922755.1 Pedetes capensis
ACCACCAGTACCACAAAAAAAAAAAAAAAAAAAAGAAAGAAACTTAATAGGACTGAGTGGATGGTAGGCTATCACACAATAGTGTAGGACAGTATGATAGGGTATGGCATAGTATGGTATCAGATAGTATACCATCAGAGCATATTAGATAATCAGGGAAGAAGGGTTGGCCAAGTGCAGTGCTAATCTTTATCTTCTTTTAGGTTATTAAGAGGGCTGATGGAGGGAGAGGAAATGAGTATTGTACACGATTGTTAGACTTAGACTGTCATCCAAGCACAGTCCAGCATCTGGGCTGAGAATTCTCAATTTTTTAGTTTAGAACAGTGGTTCTCAACTTTGGGTGCACATTAGGATCAGCTGGGGAACTTTAAAAAACAAGTCAGATGCCCAAGTCACACTCCAGACCAAGTAAATCAGAATCACTGGAAGTAAGACCCAGGCAACAGTATTTTTAAAAATTCTCTAGGGGATTCCAGTGTGCAGCCAGGTTTGAGAACAAGTGTGCTGGAGCAGTGCTTCTCTAATTGCATTTAAATCTTGTTTTAACAAGATTCAGATACAATGCGTCTAGAGTGGGGTCCAGAATTGAGAGAGTTAATTGTAGTTTATGGGATGATGTTCTTTCCAACTCATCCAGCCAGATGTCCCAGAAATAACCCTTGGACAGTTCGCTGTGGTGAAAGGTTGATGAACTGCATGGTTATACCAGATCTGACACAGGATATAGGGTGACCAACTGTCCTACTTTGCCTGGGACTCAGGGGTTCCTGAGAGATGGGGCTTTCAGTACTAAAACAGGAAAGTCCTGGGCAAACCAGGATGGTTGGTCACCCTACCCGTCCTTGACTTTCTGGTCAGTGAAGTTATGACAACTGTCACAAAGTTTCTCCAACCAAACAGGCACCACTCATTAAGTGGGAGCAAATGGGACATCAGAAGACAATCCTGGGAAAAGAGAGGGGAATCACTAGACACATAACCCTCCTCAAGGCCATCGGTAGAAACAAGACAAGAAAAAGAAAGCAGGTACTCTGGCTTTACCTGCCTCATAGGCACCTGCCAAAGAACAAAATTTCAGCAGGTTGAGTTAGGGTTTTGTTTGTTTGTTTGTTGTTTTTAAGATAGGGTTTCTCTGTGTAGCCCTGGTTGGCCTCAGACTTGTGAACCTCCTGCCTCTGCCTCCCAAGTACAAGATTACAATAGTGTACCACCACACCTGGCCCAGAAAATTGAGGTTTTAAAGATCTAATTGGTTGTTTTTGTTCATTTGTTTCTTTGTTTCTGTGGTGTTGGCGATCAAACTCAGGGCCTTGCAGATGCTAGGCAAGCACTCTACTATTCTAATTGACTTTTATTAGCAATTCATGAACTGGGCAGCATCTAGTATACAAAATAGGAATGTGCTCTCATGAGTTGGGCAGAGCTTTGGGCTTTATAGGCAGAAAAGGCTGAAGAAAGCAGAAATAAGGAACAAAAAGATTTGTGGTTTCAAAGTGACTTTCCTTTGGGAAAAGAAATTAGAGAACTTTGTTGGCTTAGTGGGAGTTATCTAGCATCTCTCGCCTGATTTCTTGGAAGGTCAGCTCTTATAAGCAAACAGCTTAAGTTTTAGTTTGGTCATACAGAACCTCAGTATGAGTGACTCCATTTTGGGTTGGTCTTTTGGGGCCTAGTGTAGAAGCTCAGTCAAAATCAATGGCCTCCATAAATTTTATTTAGCACACCAATACAGACTGGGGGAGACCTAGAGATATAATAGTCTTTGTTAAAGACTGCATATTTATATCCCCCCAAATTCATACACTGAAATCCTAACCTCGATTGTGATGGTATTAGGAAGTGGGGTCTTTGGGAGGTGATTAGATTACAAGAGCAGAGCCCTCATGAATGAGATTGTTGTTCTTGTTAGGTGCCGTTGAGTTGGTATCTGACTCATAGCAACCCTATGTACAACAGGGGAAACACTATTGTCAGTACTTCTCTGCTGTTCATAGGGTTTTCAATGGCAGATTGATTCTTGGGAGGGGGTTGCCAGGTCCTTCTCCCAAGCCTACAGCACCTGGTGTTCCCAGGGTCTCCCATCCAAGAACTAACCAGGCTGGACCCTGCTTAGCTTCCAAGATCTGACAGGATCAGATGCCACAGGGCTATGGCTGCAGGCATGAATGAGATTAGTGCCCTTATAAAAGAGGTCCCAGAGAATGCCCTCAGCCCATCTGCCATATGAGGATGCAGTGAAAAAACAGCTGCTTATAAACCAGGAAGCAGGTCCTCACCAGACACCAAATCTGCTGGTACCTTGATCTTGGACTTCCCATCCTCCAGAACTGTAACCAATAAATTCCTGTTGATTATGAGTTATCCAGTCAATAGCATTCTGTTATAGAAACCTGAATAGACAAAGATAGTGTTTTATTTTCCCAGGGAGAAATTGGAGGTTTCTCACTAATGTGGGAGATTTAAACTAGAGCACCCAGGAGAATTAACAAGAGAGCTCATTAAAAATGCAAACTTGGCCCTCCCCTAAGAAATTCTAACTCAAAAGGTCAAAGGGCCTCTTAACTGCTATAGCAGGTCATTCCAGGCTACACTCTTTAGAGCCTGTCTGCCAGTGGTTTGGAATGTTAAAAACAACTTTCTTGACTAAGGGATGAGTTGGCCCTAAAAGACTCAGGAGAACCAGTAGGTGATGCTCACGTTTCACAACCCAGCAGATCCACATGGTTTCGGGAGTGAATTCTAGCAAATCTCTAAGGAATGGGTAATTCTACTGCTTTTGGAGTTCAAGAGCATAGATAAGAGACAGAAATGTAACTCTGTTCATTACAGATAACATTGAAATCATGCCTTGTGAAAATAATACGCACAAAAGAACTTCTGACAAATGCCACTTATAATTATCAATGTAAAAGCCCTAAATAGAATATTGGTTAAAAAAATCCAGCATCATATTTCAAAAAATAAATTTCTGTCATCAAGTGGAATTTATACCAAGAATGCAAGGATAGTTCAGTGTGCAGGAATTTATTACCATGATACATGACTAGTATGTAGATGATTCCTCCAGTCTGGGCATGGATGGACTGGATCCAATTGTCCCTACATTAATACAAAACACCTGGCATGTTTCTGGGGGCCTTGGCTCCGCAACCATAGCATCAGAATGGGCAGAAATAAACAAGTTGGCTAGACTTTCTGTAATGTATCATCATTCCCCCCTGGAAGGTGAGAAAGGAGAGTCACAAGACTCTCAATTGAGATTATATATATGTATTAAACAACAGGTTAGAGAGAGGAAAAACAAAGCAGAACGGAGCAAAGCAAAGCAGAACAGAGCAGAGCAGAAAATGAGAGAAACTCATTGATGATACAACTGCCCACAAGGCTACCAGGGAGTCACAGACCACTCTTGTAAGTAAGTCCACTTTGGAGGGAGAGAGAACTGCTCCTTTAAGGAAGCCCACTTGGAAAGGACTCAAAGATGGTGCAGCTTTGAGACATCTTGGTGAGGCCTTCTTGGGGGAGGGGTGTTCTCCCCTCAGTGTAGCTTTATGTAAAGATTTTCTGTGAGTTATCCACATTCCCTGCATAAAACCCCCAGTAAACTAATGGCTTGCAAAGTTTAATGGGATCTGTCCTTTGGTCTGTCTGCATTCTCTTTGACTTTCGTGAAACAATGATATTAAATAGAAGAAAAGAAAAAACCACATGCCTATCTGTAGATCATGGCTGGGGTTTAACTCAGTTAGTAGAGCGCTGCTCTGCATTCTTGGAGACCCTGGGTTCAATCCCCAGCACCGCAAAAATGGGAGAAGGACATGGCAGTCTACTCCTGAAGCAATCCCAAAGGCAATCAGCCATTGAAAACCCTATTAGGGTCTCTATGAGTTGGACCCAACTCAAGAGCACTTAACAACAACAACATCTGGAGAGCATGTGATAGCATTCAATAAAATTCAATATCTATTCTTAATGCTTTTTCAAAAACTGTCCATTATGAGGTGGGTATTATCTGATCTACCCAACCATAAGCTTGGATATACATAGTGTTCACCCACTATAAAATAGAAGTGGAATATAAGAAATGAGGGGCAGGCATGTTGGGAAATAAAGAGAAAACTCCACAAGCAGGTGGCCTAGATTCCCATGTACTTGCTCTTACTGCTCCTCTGCCCCTTGTTCAGTTCATAGCAGTGGCTTCCATTCCTTATGACCTGCTACCAGAGGAGGAACAGGCCTGGGCCCACTTCCCTAGTGGGTCTACATGGTATACTAACTCAGCCAGACGTGGATGTCTATTACACTATTGCCCTGCTCAGGAGGGGCGCTGAAAATGGTGATGAAGGAAAAGCCTCCCAGGAGGCAGAACTTACAGCGCAACATTTCGTTGGGACTGACAATGGCCAGATGACTGGATTCACACTGGCTCAGGAGCAATAGATAACGAGTCATCTAATCGGTCAGGGACTTGGAAAGAACAAGACTGGAAAACTGATGACAAGGAGACATTGAGGCAGATATGTGGATGGGTCTCTGGGACTAAGCCCAAAATAAGAAAATATTCCTATGCATGTACACACTCACCAAAGTGTGTCTACTGCAGGGGAGGCTCTCAACAATCAGGCAGATGGGCCCCCCATCCCTGGGTGTCAGCCACCCTCTTTCCCCAGTGACTCTGGTTCTTCCTCAGTGATCGCAAACTCAGTGTCAGAGCAGCCACAGCACATGTTTCCCTCACCAAGCCCACCACTGGATGCCTGGCTGGCCCCACAGCAAAGGCTACCTCTGGAGTTTTGGAGAGGGCACCATTCCCTAAGGAGTCCAGGCACTTGGAACAGACATGAATGACATTCAAAGCCTGGAGTCAGCCTGGCCCAGTTGAGCCCAGCCCAAATCAGCTGAATCACATCCAACCAATGGATCAGTGGCCAAGAAATGGAACGTTTGCTCCTTGAGATTATGGTGCTGTTTCTTCTGCAGCAGAAACTCAATGCAGTCCTTTTATTAAAACTCACTGAATTATCCTAATTTGATTGTGCCATCTGTTTCCTTTTAGGACCCTGACTGAATCACTCCTAGGCTGCAAATGATGAGAGGATATATGTAGATCTCCACTTCAGATCTCACTTCTCAGTCTCAGACCCAAATGTACATAGTCAGTGGTCTACTTGATATCTATCCCCTTAGATATGACAGAAGCACCTGAAACTCAGCACTCAGTGCTCCATCATAAGCCTGTCCCTCTTTCAGTGGCCTCTATCTCAGTAGACAAGCACCACTCACTGAAGAAACTCAAGAGCCTTCCTTGACATCCAGGGCCCTGCCATCCCTGAATCCAAGCCATCACCAAGTCATGTTGATGTTACCTACTAAATATCTTTCCAATCTGTCCCCTTCTCTTTACCACCACTGCTGGCACCATCCCAGCCCGAGCTGCCAGGGTCTCTCACCTAAAAGAATCTTCCCATTGACCCCTCTCCAGTCTGTTCTCCATACAGTAAAGAGATCTTCCTGAGCATTGTTGTGCTTTGAATCTAAAATGTCTCCCAAAGGTCATGTGTTAGAACACTTGGTCCTCATTGGGTGACACTGTTTTGGGAGGCTATGGAACTTTAAGAGATGAGATCTAGCTGGCAGAAGTAGGTCACTGGGCATAGGCCTTTGAAGGTTACCCGCCCTACAGTTTTGGTAAAGCTCTGCACTGCTCTTTCTGCTTCCTGTCCACCATGATGTGAACAACTCTCCCCTGCCACTCAAGTCCACTGCCTGCTGCTCTGCCATGCCTCCCCACCGCTACAGACCAAACCCCTGAAACGATGAGCCAAACATAAATCCTTCCTCCTTAAATTGTTCCAGTAGGTATTTTGTCACAGCTGTGCAACAGCTGGGCTGGGGTTTAGCTCAGTTGGTAGAGGGCTGCTCTGTGTTCTCTGAGGCCCTGAGTTCTATCCCCAGCACTACAAAAATGGGAGAAGGACATGATAATTCACTCCCAATACAATCCCCAGACAATCTGTCATTGAAAACCCTGTGAGGGTGGCTATGAGTTAGACCCGACTCAATGGCACCTGACAATCACAACATGCAACAGCTCACTAACACAAGGATAAAGACTAGAATCTTTGCATAGGCTTCCCTGCTTCATCTCCCCCTTCTTTGCTTTGATTACACAGCTTTCTTTCCATTCTTATTAGCAAATTATCCACCTTAGCCCATGCTGTTCCCACTCCTCCAAAGCTCTTTCAGCCCCCCTTGTTGTGTTGACATCTCTTCCTCCCCCGCCACCCCGTCATCCCAAGCCTCTTTAAGGAAGCCCTCTCTGACCTCTGCTAAGTCCGACTCACAGCATTATGCGTTTAATATTGGTTTGTGTGATTGCTTGATTAATATTGGTCACTCCCAGCTCCCATCCACTGTAATATAATCTTCAAGAGGGCAGAGGCCATGTCTGATTTGGTTATCACTGTAGTCTTTGTGCGCAGCCCAGAATCTGGTGCATCCTAGGCACTTGGCACCTATTTATTAAATTAACAACTTGATAAATCGGATGTCCAGCTAGAGCATCTCTAGAGTTCATGTCAGCTCTAAATTTCTGGGCTCCCTTTTCAGTCCTGCTTATAGGGGAAAGCAGCCAACTGTAGTGAATTAGCAGGCCCCACTTGGTAAGAACTCAAAGAAGCCCTTTGCCTACTTCAAAGGTCCTGCTAAGAACAATGTGGCAGGCGCCAGCGTTTGACTGGCCAGACAATTCTCAAGGAATGCTTGGTGTGGGCCAGAAAAGTGACTGCCAGAAACCCTGGGACAGAGCCTTTTGCCAGGAGATTCCCTGCCTTGGTGGGCTGGGCTGAGCTAAGAGAGAAACGGTTCTAAATGCCACTTGTTAATCACCAAAGTGATGCTCAGCCATTTCAGCCCTCTGTGTCTGCTCCTTTTTGAGTCATTGCCCCCCTGCCCACTCTAGAAAGACCCCAAATGACTGCTGTCTTGAAATCTGCTCAGAGGGTTGGCTTGGCTGATGCCCAAATACCTTTTGCCTTGTATTAGGATGTCGGGGAAGGAGGGAGGGATAAGGTGATATTCCAGCTCTTGCATTGTGTGGTCTTCATTCTAAATTCTGAGGATTCTTTTTCCCTTTCTAAAGAGTGAACTAACTACACTCTGACAGCAAGACCTGGAGTCTATCTGAAGGAAAGAGGTAGGGAATTCCAGCAACGTAAGTCATCTAGCCACGGGAGCTGTTCTCCAGTCTTCGTTCCAGGGCAAGGACAAGCTCTCTCTCAAGGTCAGGTAATGTTCTGTAGCCATGCACATCACGCAGCAGCTATAGCCACGGGCAGCTTCTCCTGAGGGCCAGGAAGGAGGGTTTGGATGAGAGACCCGATCTATTTGATCCTTACAAACCGGTGTCACTCGTGTTGTGAACTAAGAATCCAACATCCTGGGTGAGGCAGAAAAGAAGAGTGAGTACATGGCTGGGTCCTGAGTTTGGCCAGTAGAAAAGATGAAAAGAATTGATGCTTTTGAATTGCGGTGCTGGAGACGTCTATTGAATATACCATGGGCTGCCAAAAGAACCAACAGATCTGGCCTAGAAGAAGTACAACCAGAGTGCTCCTTGGAAGCAAAGATGGCCAGACTGCGTCTTACATATTTCAGACATGTAGTCAGGAAAGATCAATTCCTGGAGAAAGGCATCATGTTTGGGAGAGTGGCAGGTCAACGAAAAAAAGGAAAACCCTCCACCAGATGGACTGACACAGTGTCTGCAACAATGGGCTTAAGTATAAATAGGATCGTGTGCCTGGCACAGAATTGGGAAGTGTTTCGATCTGCTGTACATAGGGTCACTATGAGTCGGACTCGACTTGATGGCACCTAACAACAACAACAACATTCAGAAGACAGAATGCTGTACAGCAGTTGAAACAGATGCCCCAGATCCACACAGTTGCCATGAACTTATTTTAAAACAATGTTACAGAGAAAAAGCAAATTGCCGAAGGACATCTAGGATGTGTTACCATTTATAAAATGTTGAACTATGCAAAGCTATTGTAAATCATTAGGAATAAATACACCCCTAATGATTTATGGTAAGATATAGCATATAATGTTATGGTTTGGACATGGTTTGAGTATGTCCGTCAAGGGTTCATATGTTAGAAGCTAGGTCCCCAGTGTGGTGATGGTAAGAGATGAAAGAACCTTTAAGAAGTGGAGCACAGTGGAAGTCGACTAGGTCACTGAAGGCAGTCCTCAGAAAGGATTAGGGTAAGAAAGGATTAGGGTAGCTCTCATGGAACACTGAGTTCTTACAAAAGAGTAAGTTGTTATAAAGGGGAAACCTGACCCAAGAATTGCTTCTGGCTTCCTATTTCACCATGTGATGCCTCCCTCTGGATTCTCCCATGATGCCCTCTTCCATGTTGTGTTGTAGCCAAGGGGGCCCTTACAAGACAGAGTGCCATACTGTTTGGATTTTCAACCTCCAGAACTGTGAACTAAGTAAACTTTTTTTCTTTACAAATACCCAGCCTCAGGTTTTTCTTTATAGTAACAGAAAATTGACTAATACATTTGAGATTTATAATATGTATATACATGATATACATGTAACGAATGGGCTGGGATTTAGCTCAGTTGGTAGAGCACTGCGCTGCAGTCTCTGAGGTCCCGAGTTCAATTCCCAGCACCGCAAAATGGGAGAAGGGCCTGGCAACCCACTCCCAAGGCAATCCCGAAACAGTCAGCCATTGAAAACCCTATGAGGGTCGCTATGAGTCGGACTCGACTCGACAGCACCTAACAACAACAACAACAACAACATGTAACAAAGGAATAAAAATCCACATGGAAATAATACTCTCCCAAATTTGTGGTTATCTCAAGGGTAGAGAGAATAAGAGTGAGAATTGGTAAACAGAAGGCTCCAACCATATCTAAAATGTTTTATATCTTAACTTGGATGTGTGTTATATTGTTCTGTATACTTTTTGTATATCTGAAATATTCCATATATCTTTTTGTGGTCCCAGGGGGTAGAACCCAGGACCTCACACATGCTAGGCAAGCACTCTACTACTGAGATTCACCCCTAGCTTCTTTTATTATTATTATTATATTATTTTGAGCTATGGTCTCACTAAGTTACATAGGCTGCCTCCACCTCCTGAGTTGCTGAGATTATAGCTGTGTGCCACCATGCCCAGCTTCCCATAATAATTTTTTAAAAGCAGAAATAAAGGTTAGGTTTTAGCAGGCCTGAGTATAATGTTAAACCACTAACATGGGTATGGATCGGGACAGTCCCTTAGTTATGACTGTCCCAGCTGCCATTGTTCCATGAGCAAAGCCACCCCCTATGTCCGGGACTTTCCTCTTAATTGCTGTCACAGCTATAAACAATCCCACCTCCGCCCCCTGCCTCACTGCTGGGCCCACTCTGGCTCCTTTTCACTTCCTCTTTCTGTCACTGCTGGGAAGCCCCTGCCTCTGCTCACAGCCCTCTGGATGCCTCCCAACTCCTTTTCCTGTCCTGTGCACTCCAATCCCCCACGCTGTAGCAGATCCCACGTCTGACTCAGAAGAGAGAGGGAGAGCTGGCTCTGTTCTCCTAAGATGGAATTCAGAGTGGATTTCACCAGGAAACCACACCTCTCCCCAGTAACTGGTGTCTTGACCATCATTAATACCGGAGTCTCACTTCCTGTGGGTGATATGGGCTCTGGTGGCCTGCTTGGGAACCAAAGTCATTCATACAGAACCGAAGAACATCTGTTCTGAATTCTAAGACAGATTTTCCAACAAACTTTTGGAACAACACCCGTTTTTTCAGTTGTCAGCTCCCTGAAAATCCTTGGGGGAGTAGGGGTGGGGGTGGCAAGCTGAAGTTTTCCTTGGCCAAAAGGAATGAATTCAAGGAACCAAGGTTACTGATGGGTGACGAGTGACAGGGTACATCAGGGAAGTTCCAAGGAATTTCCTGGGAAATCAAATCATATCATGGCTACCTGCCTGAGCTATTTAACATGTTCCTGTGCCTGTGGAAGAAGCCTTCTTCTCCCTGCAACCCCACCTTTAAAAAATGAACAGTGTAATAACAAACTCCGGTGAGAAGAGCTGATAATTCACCACACAATGTGATTTCTAATTGCTTGAATAACACTGCACGATGGAATAATTTTCTACCCAGTAAAAATGATTTCTCTTTGCCTGAGTGATAATATCCTGTTGAAATATAATGCCGTTCCAGACAGTGACTACATAATGTCTGGAGTCTTTTTTTTTTTTTTTTCTTTTTTCTATATATAACCTTTAAATGCTAAGCATTAGGAACAAGGCAGTAGCAAGTGATAAAACAAGTTCCCAGATGAAGAGAAGAATTCTTTGGGTCTCTGTTGGAATCTCTAATTACCCAAGGTCCTTGGATAAAATAGCGAGTGGATAAATCTATAATACACAGATGGTCTTTGCTCTGTTGCTTCAGAGATCAGTTGTGTGACAAGAATGGAGATGGATTTTTCCACAAAGCTGATGTGCTATATAACATCTGTATTTGGACAGGCGCACACATATGCCACGTTGTTCATTTTAATGCAGCAATTTACTCCGCTTTATGTGCGTCATTGGACCTGGAAAGGCAAATTTTTCTTTAGCAAATGAAACGGTGAGGCATTTGATGTCCAGTGGCCTACGTGCCCATAGGTATCTTGAGTTTTAAGTGCTGTCTAGGAATACAAAGGCCTGCAGCCGTAGCATGGCGGTGTCCGATCCTGTCAGATCTCGGAAGCTAAGCAGGGTCGGGCCTTGTTAGTCCTTGGATGGGAGACTGCCTGGGAACAAAGGTGCTATAGATTAAACCCTATGAATAGCAGAGAAGCACTGACAATAGTGTTTCACCTGTTGTACGTAGGGTAGCTATGAGTTGGATACTGACTCAATGGCACTTAACAACAACAGAAATACAAAAGAAAGAGAAGATGTGGGTTCTGCTCTCAGGAAGCTTAGGACACAGGCAATTAGAAGTTCAGGGTAGCCGGAGCACTGTGGTGTGTACCTGTAGTCCCAACACTCTGGAGGCTGAGGCAGGAAGATAGCAAGCTAGAGGTCAGAGGCAGCCTTTGCAACTTGGCAAGACCCTGTCTCAAAATAAAATATAAAAAAGGGGCTGGGGGTATGGCTTAGTGATGGAGAGCTTGCCTAGCATGCATGAGGCCTTAGGTTTGATACTCAGCACTACTGAAAAGAAGAAGAAGGAAAAAAATGAGGCAAAACTAATCTGTGCCATTAGAGGCCAGGAGAGTATTTACCCCTGGAGGGTAACAGTGACTCAAAGCAGATACAAAGGTTTGGAGATGCTGATAATTAATGATTTGGTTTTGTGAAGATGTTCAATTTGTAAAAAGTCATCAAGTTGTAAACCTGTTATTTGTGCACTTTAATATGCATCTTACAGTTCCAAAAAGGTTAACAAAAGCAGGCTGTAGCCTGACTCTTTTCCCCCTGTGGCTCCCACGTGTGGAGGTGCCCACTATTCCCGTACAACCCCTCGCTCCCCCCACTGTCACTGACTGTCTTGGGCTCCAGGCCAGGCTCCCCAACTGCAGGAAACACATAGCAACCTTTTTAAGGAGTCCCCTGAATGCACCCTTTCACCCTGCTTGAAGTCAGAAGGCAGCCCCTCCACCCCAGTGGGTGCTACTCATAGCAAGGCAGTAGCTTTTGTTAGGTAGCTAGCTTAGGCATTGGGCTGGGATTTAGCTCAGTTGGTAGAGCACTGCGCTGCAGTCTCTGATGTCCCAAGTTCAATTCCCAGCGCCGCAAAAATGGGAGAAGGGCCTGGCAATCCACTTCCAAGGCAATCCCAAAACAGTCAGCCATTGAAAACCCTATGAGGGTCGCTGTGAGTCGGATATCGACTCCACGGCACCTAGCAACAACAACAGCTTAGGCATTAGCAGGCAACATGGAGGAAAAGGGGATTAAAATGGACTACTGCCATTTGGTCATGATGGATGAAGCCATGTGCATCTCTGAGGATGTTGGAAGGACGTTTTCCAATGGGCCCCACATCCTAATCTGGTATCCATGGCTTCCTGGGTGTGAACAAAGGCAGACTATTCCTGGACTTCCATCTATGGGCTCCTCTTCCTGAAAGTATTTGGCAGGTCCATTAAATTCTTTTACAAAATAAAGACACCAGGGGTAGGTGGTTCTCCCTTCCCCTAAGGCCCAAATTTCACTATAAAAATCACATTTGACCTTAAACCTGGGCAATAGCTCTTCTCTGTTGCCCGCTTTCACATCTTGGAGGTGTACTATCCTTTAATAGATTCTATTTATATTCTTTAGGGGCTGGGATTTAGCTCAGTTGGTAGAGCACTGCTCTGCAGTCGCTGAGGTCCTGGGTTTGATTCCCAGCACCACAAAAATGGGAGAAGGACATGGCAATACCCTCCGGAGGCAATCCCAAAACAGTCAGCCATTGAAAACCCTATGAGGGTCGCTAGGAGTCGGACATGACTTGATGGCACCTAACAAACAAAAAACAAAATCTATATCCTTTACTGCCTGTAGCCGAACTACAGTGGCATCAGATTTCGGAAGCTAAGCAGGGTTGGGCTTGGTTAGTATTTAGATGGGAGACCACCTGGGAACACCATGTGCTGTAGGCTTGGGAGAAGGACCTGGCAACCCACTCCCAAAAATCAATCAGCCATTGAAAACCCTATGAACAGCAGAGAAGCACCGACAATAGTGTTTTGTCTGTTGTACATAGGGTTGCTATGAGTCAGACACCAACTCGACAGCACCTTATAACAACAAGTTGATGGCACCTAATAACAACAACAACAACATATTCTATTCTATACTATAACTTCTGTGTCGGGTATAGATTCTTTTATATACCAAATATATGGACCAAGGTTTTGCTGACATTCTTGGGCTTACGCTCTGAACCCACCTACTCACTCTCCCCGTGTCTTCCTGGTAACAGCCTTCTCTAAAAAATCCTCTTCATACACACTCTTTCCCTGCGCCTTTTCTGGATTCTTTTATAATCAAAATTGTTGAGTGTTCGAGTGTGTCTTCCATAATGCCCATCTCTGTGGACCTATCCACATTCAGTGTGGAATATCCTTTCTCTGGTATTGGTGCAAAGCAGCACTGGGCAGTTCCCATTTCCCATCTTATTGGGTAAGTGAATAATAAATCCATCCATAATAATGACTTGTGACATTCACATAGTGCTCAGAGTTTATAAAGAGAATTCAGATCTGTTACCTCACTTGGTTTTCACAGCAACCTTCTGAGGTTGGTGTTGTTATTCTCATGTTACATGTGTAAGGGGGGGTGACCTGCCCTGCCTGAGGTCATCCGGGTGCTAAATGAGGACACTGGGATCCCAAGCCAAGTGTTCTGACTCCAGATCTATTCTTCCTCCAACTCCTAACAAGAGAAGGCCAAGGTCAGGATAAACCAAAGTAGAAGGAGAGAGGTGGGGAAATTTCTTCCTGCTGCTCTGAGCTGTGAGCTTGATTTGAATGGCAAATCTACTACTTGCCAAGTGCATGATTTGAAGTTAGGTTATTTCCCCTCTCTGGCCTGCGAGGAAAATCTCACAGGGCAGGGGTCCATAGACTCGAGAGGAGACATTCTGACCTATAGAGAAGCTAGTTTATTGGAGGCAAGTAAAGAAGGAGGCTGTTGTTGTTGTTAGGTGCCGTCTGACTCCTAGCGACCCTCATAGGGTTTTCAATGGCTGATTGCTTCGGGATTGCCTTGGGAGTGGGTTGCCATGTCCTTCTCCCATTTTTTGCAGTGCTGGGAATCGAACTCGGGATCTCAGAGACTGCAGAGCGGCACTCTACCAACTGAGCTAAATCCCAGCCCCAAAGAAGGAGGAGGAGATGGGAAAAGAAGCTGCGGGGCAGCAGGATCAGAAGGGAGGGAGTGGGTACTACTGTGACAAACTACTTGAGGTTGGGGTTTATATAGGATGGGTAATGCCTTTGTTTTATTGTTGGGGAAGGTTTCCTTGTAGGAAGGGAAGGAGGGAGCAAGCTTGGGAAGTTGGGAATACCAGGACCTTGGAGCTCTGTCCGGGGAGAGGCCCCTTATCCTCTCATGGCCCTTGGATGATAATATCTACTTCTTGGGCCCGGTGTGGTGGCACACACCTGTAATCCCAGCGGCTCAGGAGGCGGAGGCAGGAGGATAGCAATTTCGAGACCAGAGGCAGTCTGCGTAATTTAGCGTGACCTTGTCTCAAAATTAAAAAAAAAAAAAAAAGGGGCTGGGGGAGCAGCTCAGTGGCCCAGCACTTGCAAAGCATGCAAGTGTGAGGCCCTGGGTTCAAGCCCTAGTACTGGGGAAAAAAAAATCCACTTCTTGTGACTGTTGTGAATATCAAAGAAAATAACCACGTGAAATGCTAGCATAAGGCTTTAAAAGGATACTGGTTTCCTTCTGCTTTTGAGCAAAGTCATCTGGCCTAAGGAACAGCAAGTCAGAAGGACAATAAGCTTAATAAGGGAATGGAGAGTTCCCAGGAACTGACAAGGATCCTGCTGTCCTGTTGGGTGGTGTGAGGCCACAAAGCATGGACCTTCATCAAGCCAAGGCAGAGGTGATTCTGCCACAACACAGACTTTCTGGGTTGTTTAATATTTGGAATAAATAATTAAACCTGACTGCAAAACTGGGCTCCACTCCAAGTTCTATCACCTAGTAGCAACCTTTCTAGAAGTTAGGGAGGTCGCTCCAGTAACCACCCTGTTGTTAGAATCTGAGGTCCGTACTGTTCGCTCAGAAGGCCCAGGGAGACAGAAGTTGTGGAAGAAAATAAGTGGGTTCAAAGCTGGCCCCAAAGAAGACAGAGGAGACTCTCAGGGCAGGAGGAGTTTCCACAGGATAAAAAGGAGAGTCAAGAGAGATGATGGGCGGCATCCCTGTCATCCAGAGATGGGTCTTCTTTCCTCTCCTCTGGCTAGATCGTCACAGTTGACTTATATCTCCTGTAGTTACTTAGGTAAAGTTGAAGAAGGGCTTCTCTTCAGTAAAAGGATTAGGGAGATGGCTGGGGATGTAGCTCCGGGGTAGAGTACCTGCCTAGTATGTGCAAGGGCCCAGGTTTGATCCCTAGCACCACACACACACACACACACACACACACACACACACACACACACACACACACACACAAGCCTTGGAAAGGAGGGGAAGCAAGGGACAGTTTCAAATGAATCCCTGTCACAGTTCCCTCCGGTTTTGTCATCCTCAGTCCTGAAGGATTTGGGGTGCTGTGTTATATGCCTGACCATGCTGTGCTAGATTGGCATGCAAATTCCATTAAGGGCACCCGAAGTATAGTAAGTAAAAAGGAACCAGATGCTACTTCCTGAAAGTAAACTACCATTACAAATTGTAGAGCACAATACAAGAAATTTGTATTATTACTGATTGCTTCACTCTTGGCTATACTTTCCTGCTGAGTGTTTAAGATGGAGTTGTTGTTGTTGTTAGGTGCCATCAAGTGGGTATCCCACTCATAGCGACCCTACATACAACAAACAAAACACTATTTAGTGCTTCTCTGCTACTCTTAGGGTTTTCAATGGCGGATTGATTTTTGGGAGTGAGTTGCCAGGTCTGTCTCCCAAGCCTACAGTATCTGGTGTTCCCAGGCAGTCCCCCATCTGAGGACTAACCAGGCCTGACCCTGCTTAGCTTCTGAGATCTGACAGGATTGGATGCCACATGGCTACGGCTGCAGGCTTAAGATGGAGTAGGTGGCCAAAAATTCACCTTTTTCCTCTCTACTGGTAAGGTCAGTTGAGGATCCTCAGGGTTACTTATACAGCCTTGTAAGGATCCTCTTGGTTCCTTGTTTTGTTTTTTGTTTGTTTGTTTTTTCAGTACTAGGGAGTTGAATTCAGGGCTCTCACACTCTCGGCTCCCTTAATCTTTTCCCCTTTACCAGTTATGCCATTACCGGGACCAGTCAGGACCTCACAGAGCATGTGGCTTCCTTTGGACTTACTGGGGACATTTCTCTCCTTAATAACCCTCCTGTTTGCAGAATGCACTGATCAGAGCCCAGGCTCTGGAGTCTCCATGGCCTCTCTGATCAAGAGGCTAGGTGACTTACCAGGGTGGCAGGGCCCTTTTAGAGGACTCCCATCATCCCCTGGGTCC
>VMDO01024235.1:16300-30223 GCA_007922755.1 Pedetes capensis
CCTTTGTTCTGTACTATATCTCTTTTTGTTTGGGGAACAAAGTATTCTTTTTTTTTTTTTTTTTTTTTACAAAGTATTCTTTAGGATAAATTTTTACCTTTGGATAACATTTTAAGTGGGCTTACATTTAGTTCATTTTGGAGGCCATCCTTACATGGAACAGGGGTAGAGGCAGAGCCTTATCCCTGGTGAGGCTGGCCTTTCGACAAATCTTAGCTAAAGTTTTTTTTTTTTTAGGACTGGGAGGCTGAACCCAGGGCCTTGAGCATACTTTGCAAGAGCTCTACCACTGAGCTGCTCCCTAGCCCTTTTCTAATTTTTTATCTTGAGACAAGATCTTTCTAAGTTACACAGGCTGCCTGTAGCCTTGAATCTGCAATCCTCTTACCTCTGCCTCTCAAGTGTCTGGGATTACAGGTGTGAGCCATTGTCCCTGGTTTTAACTAAAGTTTTTTTTTTTTTTTTTTTTCCCCAGTATTGGGGTTGAACCTAGGGCCTTACGCTTGCATGGTTTTGCAAGTATTGGACCACTAAGCTGCTGCCTCCAGCCTCCCCCCACTTTTTTTTTTGAGACAGGGTCTCCCTAAATTACGAAGACTGCCTCTGGTTTTGAACTTGCGATCCTCCTGCCTCCACCTCCCAAGCCGCTGGGATTATAGGCGTGTGCTACCACGCCTGGCTTGGTTTTAGCTTTCTTCAGTCTCTCTTTAAAATACACGCAAATTTATAACTTATTGAGAATAGGTTACTTTTATCCAATTACAAACTACTAAATGACATAAATTCTCATTTGAATTTGTACTTGTCTACAGATATATTCCCTAGGTGACTAATGTCCAATCCTTTTAATTATTAGAGTGACATTTCTTGGAGGGTACAGTGTTTGTTGTTGTTGTTAGGTGCCCTCAAGATGGTTCTGACTCAGAGCAACCCTCATAGGGTTTTCAATGGCTCATTGTTTCAAGATTGCTTCAGGAGTGGATCACCATGTCCTTCTCCCATATTAGCGGTGCTAGGGATTGAACCCAGGGCCTCAGAAAGTGTTGTTGTTGTTGTTGTTGTTAGGTGCCATCAAGTCAGTATAAAGTGTAGAGTGGCGCTCTACCAACTGAGCTAAACCGCAGCCCTGTAAGATATAAATGATCTCAAGATACACGTTGTTGTTGTTGTTGTTGTTGTTGTTATTAGGTGCAGTCAAGTCAGGTCCCATTCATAGTGACCCTCAATGGTTTTCATTGGCTGACTATTTTGGGATTGCTTCAGGAGTGGATTGCCATGTCCTTATCTTGGCACCTAACAACAACAACAACAACAACAACAGGAAACAAGGGAAGCTGGAATTCTAAGTAATCAGTAGGGAGAGCTCAACATGCAATGCAAAGCCACCTAATACGTGGTAATTAGCAGTAATCAGTACTTCCATAAACTGAAGTGGATATTGGACGTGAAATGGGAGTGTTTTAAATGAATTACAAATTACGAATGCCCTATACAACGCCAAAACAACAACAATAACAAGAAGGGATCAAACCCAAGTCCTCAGTGCAGAGCAGCACTCTACCAACTGAGCTAAACCCCAGCCCCAGACAATGTTTCGACACATGTAATTACTTTTGTTCAAAGATGATAGTCAAGACATAATTAGAAGCACACACACATAAGCCTGAAAAAGGCTATGATTACTAACAATTGTAGCTTGGAGAACACCAACTTAGTAAAGTGTTCTCTTAAAGAAAGAATAGCTTTAGACCCCTTAACAAGTTTTGGAAAAAGTGCTAACGAACATAAATATACTTACTACTTGATGTACAAGTGCATCATATATATATAGTGCTGACTTAGTCAAAACAAACAGATGCAGACCAGATTTGAAATGAAATGATGTTTTTTACTTTTTCATCTGAATAGTACTAAATTTAAACAGATGGAATGCATACATTGTATGAAAAAGAGCATTCACTGATTGTTGTTAGGTGCCCTCGAGTCGTGTCCGGCTCATAGCAACCCTCATAGAGTTTTCAATGGCTGATTGTTTCAGGATTGCCTCGAGAGTGGATGTCCTTCTCCCACTTTTGCGGTGCTGGGAATCAAACCCGGGATCTCAGAGACTGCAGAGCGGCGCTTTACCAAGTAGGCTAAATCCCAGCCCCATTCACTGATTACCTCACATGTATTGAACCTACACATCTTTAATTTTATAAGCCTTTGCATAACATCTAGATAAGGTCAGACATGCAGGACTTTTAGCTCTCAGATATGTGCACATTTTTTGTCACAGATTTATGTATGTGAAAGAAAATATACTGTTAATAACTTAAAATAATAGTTGCTCATTTACTCGGAGTTGTA
This sequence comes from Pedetes capensis, assembly GCA_007922755.1. Lineage (NCBI taxonomy): Eukaryota > Metazoa > Chordata > Mammalia > Rodentia > Pedetidae > Pedetes > Pedetes capensis. Next base: position 18,650 of record VMDO01024235.1, read on the forward strand.
AAGTGATTAAAGACCTTAAAAGAAACTGATACCTAAATGCAGCCTGGCTCTGCTACAACCTGGTTTTCTACATAATACTCAGTTGTTATTGTTGTTAGGTGCCATTGAGTTGGTATCCGACTCATAGCGTCCCTACATCCAACAGGTGAAACACCATTGTCAGCGCTTCTCTGCTATTCATAGGGTTTGCATCCGTGCATTGATTTTTGGGAGTGGATTTCCGGGTCCCTCTCTCAAGCCTACAGCACCTGGTGTTCCCAGGCGGTCTCCTATCCAAGTCCTAACCAGGCCCGACCCTGCTTAGCTTCTGAGATCTGATGGGAACGAACGCCACAGGGCTATAGCTGCAGGCTACATAATACTCAGAGCAGATCAATATTCTAAGAAAATTTTATTGGAGCCCAGTGGAGTGGCTCACACCTGTAATCTCAGTGACTTGGGGGGTGGAGGCAGGAGGATCTCAAATTTGAGGCAAGAGACAGCCTTTGTAACTTAATGAGACTCTAACTCAAGATAAAAAGTAAAAAAGGGGTTGAGGGGTGCAGCTTAGTGGCAGAGTGCTTGCAAAAGAATGCATGACACCCTTGGTCCAGCCCCCTAGTACCACCAAAACAAACAAACAAAAAAACCTTATTATTTTAAATATAAAGAATTAGATTCTGGTTATGCATCAGTGCAGTACATTTTGGTCTGAGGAAATATTTTAAATAATCTTTTAAGTAGAGCTGACTTAAAACATGTTAAAAAAAATCATTTGTCCCAAACTGGGCACCACGGCACACATCTGTTATCCCAGCAACTTGGGAGGCAGGGGCAGAAGGATCACAAATTCAAGGCCAGAGGCAGCCTGCATAATTTAGCAAGACCCTGTTTCAAGATAAAAATTAAAAAGGGGTTGGGGGTGCAGTTTAGCGGTAGAGTGTCTTTAAAGTATGGGTTTATCTCCCAGTACCGAAAAAAAAGTCTCTAACTAGAACATGTTGTTGCTGTTGTTAGGTACCCTCGAGTTGGTATCTGACTCACAGTGACCCTGCATACAACAGGGGAAACACTATTGTCAGTGCCTCTCTGCTATTCATAGGGTTTTCAATGGCAGATTGATTTTTGAGAGTTAGTTGCTGGGTCCGTCTCCCAAGCCTATAGCACCTGGTGTTCCCAGGTGGTCTCCTATCCAAGTACTAACCAGGCTTGACCCTGCTTAGCTTCTGAGATCTGACAGGACCGGATGGCACATGGCTATGGCTGCAGGCAACCAGAACATACACATGTTAAATGTCTTACTCAAAAGATATATACGTTGAAAGTATTGCAAGGCTATATGATCAATTTATAAGAAAAACCCCCATAATCCTTGCCAAGCGTGGTGGTGCACACCCGTAATCCCAGTGCTTGGGAGGCTGTGGCAGGAGGATCAGAAGTGCGACACCAGCCCGGACTACATAGTGAGACCCTGTATTAAAAAAAAAAAAGTCAAAAACCAACCAATACTCCATGATCTTAGAATACTACAAATGGTGATGTCATTCTAAAAATCAGAGATCACATATATGCCACCAGTACATTTTTAAATTATCTGTCATTTCTTTTTAGCCGTGAAACAGGAAAAGATCAAATAAAATTAGATTTCTTGAGTTTAAGAATCTGACATGTCTTTTTTTTTTTTTTTGCGGTACTGGGGGTTGAACCCAGGGCATCCCGACTGTATGCTCTGCAAGTGCTGGACCACTGAGCTGCGCCCCCAGCCCATTTTTTTTTACTTTATTTGAGACAGGGTCTCGCTAAATTACGCAGACTGCTTCTGGTCTTGAACTTGTGATCTTCCTGTCTCCGCCTCCCAAGCTGCTGGGATTATAGGCGTGCACCACCGCGCGCCCAGCTTGTTTTGTTTGTTTTGAGACAGAGTTTCACTTTGTAGCCCAAGCTGGCCTGGAACTCACTATGTGGCCCAGGCTGGCTTCCAACTCTCACCAGTCCTCCTGCCTCAGCCTCCCAAGTGCTGGGACAACAACAACTCTAGACTCTACAATGATTATTGGTATCAGGTCACATAAACACATTTTACTAGCCGGGCCCATTGGCGCATGCCTGTAATCCCAGCGGAGTGGCTTGGGAGGTAGAGGCAGGAGGATACCAAGTTTGAGACCAGAGGCAGTCTGTGTAATTTGGTGAAACCCTGTCTCAAAAAAAGTAAAAAAAAAAAAAAAAGGGCTGGAGGTGCAGCTCAGTGGTCCAGCACTTGCAAAGCATACAAGGCCCTGGGTTCAACCTCTAGTACCGCAAAAAGCAAGCAAACAAACAAATAAAACCCCACATTTTACTAACAAGCTAGGTAAGCCACAGCTACTTGAAATCTTTTAATTAACGGGCCATTGCAGCAAAACAAGAACGTGTTTCCCCAAACTGTCACCTAAAATAGATGGTGGCTATTTTATAACATAAATATTAAATGAGTTACCTTTATATAAGTTAATGACTTTTAAAGTATTTTGAAATGATGAACAAATTGGACCCTTAATCATCCTAAAACTTTATTGCTTAAATCTTATGGCTTTTTAAATTATTGGCCTTTAAATTTTAAAATTGAATTTTAATTTAAAAATGGACTTTAAGTCTTTATTTCTAGATACCTATTGTCCCTCTAGAACTTTATTGTTGTTGTTGTTAGGTGCCATTGAGTCGGTATCCAACTCATAGCGACCCTGAGTACAACAGGGGAAACACTACTGTCAGTGCTTCTCTGCTGTTCATAGGGTTTTCAATGGCAGATTGATTTTTGGGAGGGGATTGCCAGGTCCTTCTCCCAGCCTACAGCTTCTGGTGTTCCCAGGCGGTCTCCCATCCAGGTACTAACCAGGCCCGACCCTGCTTAGCTTCCGAGATCTGACGGGATCGGATGCCACAGGACTACAGCTGCAGGCTCAAACTTTATTAGTAGATCAGATATGTCAAAAATTCATAAAGCACATTTAATAGATTCAAATATATTATCTCTTTATAGATTTTAAGAATCCAAGAGTACTTGAACTAATACTTAGCAAATGTTTCAGTATTTTTACTTATTTTCAAATGATTCAAATGTTTTACTTCTACCATATTACATTTATAAATATGTATCACAATTTATATTTCTACCCAATTCACTTTTTGACAGTTACTTTTAGGTTATCCATGAAATTCAAGAAGCCAGACAAGTATGGTCAATACCTTAAGTCATGTCTTCGCCAAAGGAAAAAAACCCAAATTGCTGTACTTGAGAGGTTGTTGTTAGGTGCCATTGAGTAGTGTCCGACTCATAGCAACCCTCATGGGGTTTTCAATGGCTGATTGTTTCGGGATTGCCTTGGGAGTGGATTGTCATGTCCTTCTCCCATGGACTTGAGACATGGAAAGTTAAAATGTCCTGATGGACTAGTAACACAGGCAAAATGTATCTTAACAATTCTGTTGTTGTTGTTAGCTGCCATCAAGTCGGTATCTGACTCATAGCGACCCTCATAGGGTTTTCAATGGCTGACTGTTTCGGGATTGCCTTGGGAGTGGATTGCCAGGCCCTTCTCCCATTTTTGCAGTGCTGGGAATTGAACTCGGGACCTCAGAGACTGCAGTGCAGTGCTCTACCAACTGAGCTAAATCCCAGCCCATAACAATTCTGAAGACATCTTTATTTTGTCTTATCAATAAATTTAACCCATGGATATCCTAGCCAAAATTATTCCTAGGAATTCCTGGGGGCAGGTTTTTTGTTTTTTTTTTTTTCGGTACTGGGGGTTGAACCCAGGGCCTCGAGCTTGCATGTTTTGCAAGTGCTGAACCACTGAACTGCACCCCCAGCCCATTTTTCTACTTTTTGAGACAGGGTCCTGCTAAATTACTCAGATTGCCTCTGGTCTTGAACCTGTGATCTTCCTGCCTCTGCCTCCCAAGCCGCTGGGATTACAGGTGTGTGCCACTGCGCCTGGCTGGGTTGTTTTAATTAAATTCTGTCCAGTGTTATTTTCGGGACTCATTTGCTTTTACTTAAAAAAATAATAGTAATTTTGGGAGGGTACTGAGGGGTTGAACCCAGAGCCTTGCGAAAATTAAGAAAGTGCTCCACCCCAGACCCTTTTTATGGTTTATTTTGAGACAGAGTCTTGCTAAATTGCACAGGCTGCCTCTGGCCTTGAACCTGCGATCCTCCTGTGATCCTCCTGCCTCAGCCTCTCAAGTCGCTGGCATTATGGGTGTGTATGACAGTACCTAGTCAGAATTCAAGTATTTTTAAGTCAATTAGGTAACCACATAGACAAAGGGTCCCCAAATCCCAGTTTATGGCCTGTTAGGAACCAGGCCACACAATAGGAGGTGAGTCATAGATCAGTTAGTGAAGCTTCATCTGTATTTACAGCTACTCCCCATTGGCTGCATTACTGCCTGAGCTCTATGGATAATTTGTCTTCCACGAAACTAATCCCTGTGCCAAAAAGGTTAGAGACTGCTGAATCATAGATAATATGGAAACATAAGCACACACATAGACACAGCTTACAATACAGACAGAAACAAAACTTCTGTAGCTTCCATTTAGATTTATCATTTGTCAATTTTAAAAAGTTTTTTTTTCCTTAGAACACCGATTTGATTATCTCCTAAACAAACCTTAATTCTAAAGTTGCATTTCCAAAATATGACTCTTAGTGGAAACAAGATGGAAAGTTCCAGGCTGGGTGTGGTGGTACACGCCTATAATCCCAGCACTGGGGAGGCTGAGAGAGGAGGATTGATCCAAGTTTGAAGCCACCTTGGTCTGCACAGCAAGATCCTGTTTCAAAAAAAAAAAAAGAAAAAAGAAAAAAGAAAAAAGAATAATGGAAATTTCACATCTCGAAGATCTGGATTTTAACCTGAACACCATTGAGAGAAGGGCTAAGCAAAAGCCCAGCAAAGCAAAAAGGTGAAAGATGAGGCTTGATTTTAGTTAACACATGTATCTTTCCCTCTTTTTTTTTTTTTCTCAGCAGAGGGAAATATCCGTACACATGGAAATTGCTTTTTCAAAGAGTTTTAAAGTGGTCCACTGGAATGTTAGAAAGGCATATTTTGGTACTTTAACCTAATTTGCCTTTTTTTTTTTTTTCCAAATCAGATGTAGGCCTCAATGAGTGGGCAAAGAGCAATCTTTATGCCCATTCAGCTTGAGAGAGCATAGGCCTCAGATATTTTTGAAACAGCTTGCTTTAGGTTTAAAAGCACCAATTTAGCAATATTAAACATTTCCTATTGAGGCTAACATAAAGTCAAATCACTCTCAGTTGAATATCTCCATTTTAGTAAATGCTACCCTCTTCCTGCTGGGCTTTAGCTCAGTTGGTAGAGTGCCGCTCTGCAGTCTCTGAGGTCCCGAGTTCAATTCCCAGCACCACAAAAATGGGAGATGGGCATGGCAATCCACTCCCAAGGCAATCCCGAAACAATCAGCCATGGAAAATCCTATGAGGGTCACTATGAGTCAGACAGGACTTGAGGGCACCTAACAACAGCCCTCTCCCTAAAAATCGCAATCTTCTGTACCAACTGAAGGGACTCATGCTTTGCATTAGTTATGTGCTGTTTATAGAGGTAGCTTCCACAGGTTTTACCCTGAAGCCAGTTCCCTCCACTGTGTTTCAGGTTTATCCTGCATGTTTTACCTGACAAACCTGAGGGGCCTCAACACACTAGGCTATCATCCCCTTTTATATCTTCCAGAAGAGGCAATATAGTCCCTTCAGGCTGGGCGTGGTGGCATACCCCTGTTATCCCAGCACTCAAGAGGCAGAGGCAGGAGGATCGCTGAGCTCATCACCAGCCTGGGCTACACAGAAAGTTCAAGGTCAGTCTAGGCTATATAGTGAGATCTTATCTCAAAAAAAAAAATCCTTCTGATCCAGGAAAGGGTTATGATAAGGGGTTGATAAGGGGCTACTAGGCAGGAAGAAAAGCCTGCAGCCGTGGCACTGTGGCACCCGATGCTGTCAGATCTCGGAAGCTAAGCAGGGTCGGGCCTGGTTAGTCCTTGGATGGGAGACTATCTGGGAACACCAGATACTTTAGGCTTGGGAGGACCAGGCAACCCGCTCCCCCAAATCAGTCCACCATTGAAGACCCTGTGAATACCAGAGACGCACTAACAATAGTGTTTCACCTGTTGTATGTAGGGTCGCTATGAGTCAGATATCGACTCGATGGCACCTAACAACAACAACAGGCAGAAAGAAAGGAAATAAAGGGGCCTCTGTAGCCATCTGCTTCACAGGTACCTTTTGAGACATGAATATCAATATGAGCTTCCTCTGAAACAAATGGCTTGATCTGGTGGTCTGAGCTTCCTTGGTAGATAATATCCTTACCAATAGAAGGATTGGGAGAAGGGCCTGGCAATCCACTCCCAAGGCAATCACTCAGCCATTGAAAACCCTATGAGGGTCGCTATGAGTCGGATACCGACTCGACGGCACCTAACAACAACAACAATAGAAGGATTGTCAGTAGATAATATATATATATATATTTTTTTTTTTTTTGGGTGGTACTTGGGAGTTGAACCTAGGACCTCACATATACTTTGCAAGTGCTGTACCACTGGGCTGGACTCCCAAGCTGTTTTTTCCTTCCTTCTTTTCTTTTCTTTTCTTTCTCTCTTTCTTTCTTTCTTTCTTTCTTTCTTTTTGTGGTACTGGGGGTTGAACCCAGGGCTTCATGCTTGCATGCTTTACAAGTGCTGTACCACTGAGCTGCACCCCTGGCCCATTTTTTTTTTTTTTTTTTTTACTTTTTTGAGACAGGGTTTTGCTACATTACGCAGACTACCTCTGGTCTCGCAAGTGCTGTACCACTGAACTGCATCCCAGCCCTTTGTTGTTTTTTTTTTTTTTTTTTTTTTTTTTTTTTTTTTTTTTTTTTTTTTTTTTTTTTTTTTTTTTTTTTTTACTTTTTTGAGACAGAGTTTTGCTAAATTACACAGACTACCTCTGGTCTCAAGCTTGCAAATCCTCCTGCCTCTACCTCCGGAGCCGCTGGGATTACAGGCATGCGCCACTGCACCTGGCTTCAAACCATTTTTTATTATCTTGAGACAGGGTCTCACTAACTTATGCAGGCTGCCTCTGGCTCTGAACCTGCAATCGTTCTGGCTCTGAACCTGCGATCGTTCTGCCTCTGCCTTCAGAGTTACTGGGATTATAGGCGTGAGCCATCATGCTTGGTGATAATACCTTCTTACAAATGGCTTGGTCTGTAACCAGTAACACCTTTACCAATGGCCTGGTCAGTGGCCAGTGACACCCTTTATGTAGGAAAACAACAGGCACCTCCGTCTAGGCTAGGAGCACTTCCTTTGAGGCAAGACCCCTCCTGTGATACAGAGGAAAACCTGTTCTACAACCTAAGAAGGCCAGCCTAAGATGAGAGGTGGAAGAAATATGACATACCCGTAAGGAAGATCAGAAAGAGGAGAGGGAAGTCTGTCTCCTTCATGGGATTGTTGTTGTTGTTAGGTGTCATCGAGTCGTGTCCAAATCATAGCAACCCTCATAAGGTTTCCAATGGCTGATTGTTTCGAGATTGCCTCGGGAGTGGATTGCCACATCCTTCTCCCATGTTTGCGGTACTGGGAATCGAACCTAGGACCTCAGAGCCTGCAGAGCGGCACTCTACTGACTGAGCTAAATCCTAGCCCCCTTAATGAGATGTTGTTGTTGTTGTTAGGTGCCATCGAGTCGGTATCCGACTCATAGCGACCCTCATAGGGTTTTTCAATGGCTGAGTGCTTCGGGATTGCCTTGGGAGTGGATTGCCAGGTCCTTCTCCCATTTTTCAGGTGCTGGGAATTGAACTCGGGACCTCAGAGACTGCAGCGCAGCGCTCTACCCACTGAGCTAAATCCCAGCCCCCCCTTAATGAGATACTGACCTCAAAATGCCCAGAGTCCCACCCCTTGATGCAGTGGTTCCTATAACTCACAAGGGTAAATGCAGCTGTTCATGGGGCTTCACTGCTGGACCTTCCCACTTTCTGATTTCTCTCTCCCCTTGTTTTTCCATCTCCCTTCTCCCCATGCTGCCAGTTTAAAACCCCCAGCCTGCTTGCCCTGGCTCTCAGATCACTCTTCTCTCCTCTAACTCGAAATTATCCCCAGAGGTCCTTTCGGGGTCCGTTTTAAAATTCTGTTATCAATGAGCTCAAAACCTGAAGAGGCACCCACCTGCCTGGTGACATTCCCAGTGAGTCCTTTGTGCATCCTGGGGTGTTCCCTCTGACACCTCTACCCTCCTAGGCTGCAGGGAACAAGTCCTTTTACCTCTGGCATCTTTACGATCAGGTGCTTATAGGATTTCTACATTAAAAGATGACAAGGTTGCAGAGAACAGGAGAAGGAAATGAAAAAAGCAAATCCAGATACTGGAGGAGTGGCAGGGTAAAAAGACAAATGCTAACAAACAAAAAGTTCTGACAAATGCTCTGAAGCAATTGCTGTCGTCAGGTGCCGTCAAGTCAGTGTCTGAGTCATAGCGACCCTACATACAACAGACGAAAACACTATTGTCAGTGCTTCTCTGCTGTTCATAGGGTTTTCAATAGCGGATTGATTTTTGGGAGTGGGTTTGCGAGGTCCTTCTCCCAAGCCTACAGTATCTGGTGTTCCCAGGTGGTCTCCCATCCAATTATTAGCCAGGCCTGACCCTGCTTAGCTTCTGAGATCTGACAGGATCAGATGCCACAGTGCTACTGCTGCAGGCTCTCTGAAGCAATAAGAGGATATTTAAATCCGTGGCACTTTGTGGTGGGACCAATTGATGTAGCTCTAAAGCACTTAAAAACCAATTTTTAAGTTTTCCTTTTCCTTCTCAGTTTTACTGTCTGGGAGAGGAGCAATATTTAAATTGTTGATGTAGTTCCTTCTTTGTTAGGATCTTTATTATACAATAGCAGGAAAGCCTGTACATAAGGTATTTCATTTCATTTGCCTGATATTTGACAAACTAGTCCTAATTATAGGGGCTGGGATTTAGCTCAGTTGGTAGAGTGCTGCGCTGCAGTCTCTGAGGTCCCGAGTTCAATTCCCAGCACCCCAAAAATGAGAGAAGGGCCTGGCAATCCACTCCCAAGGCAATCCCGAAACAGTCAGCCATTGAAAACCCTATGAGGGTCGCTATGAGTCGAATACCGACTCGACAGCACCTAACAACAACAAGTCCTAATTATAAGGAGCCATTAAACGGAGCCAGCAGGCCTGTAATCCCAGCGACTCTAGAGGCAGAGGCAGGAGGATTGCAGGTTTGAAGCCAGAGGCAGCCTGCATATTTTAGTGAGGCCTTATCTCAAGACAGAAAGTAAAAAAATGGACTGCGGGTGTTGTTCAATGGTAGAATGCTTGAAAAAGCATGTGCAAGACCCTGGGCTCAACCCCCTAGTAACAAACACAACGAAAGAAAAAAAGAAAAAAAAGAAAGAAAGGAGGAAGGAAGGAAGGCAGGAAGGAAAGAAGAAAGAAAGAAAGAAAGAGAAAGAAAGGAAGGAGGAAAGAAAAGAAACAGAAAGAAAATGCCATTAAGCATCCATCTTTTGTCAAAAATCTAACATACGACAGGGCGCAGTGGCGCAGGCGTATAATCCCAGCAGCTGGGGAGGCAGACACAGGAGGATCTCAAATTTGAGACCAGAGGCAGTCTGTGTAACTTAGCAAGACCCTGTCTCAAAAAACAAAAAAATGGGCTGAGGGCGCAGCTCAGTGGTCCAGCACTTGCAGAGCATGCAAGCACGAGGCCCTGGGTTCAACCCCCAGTACCGCAAAACAAAACAAAACAAACAAAAAAAACAAAACAAAAAACTAACATACGCATGGGGCCACATGGTGATACAATAGATCACCTATTCCTTTTTAGCATAGAGCCCTAGCTGAAAGTTGTCCGTTAGCTAGTATGTGGTTCAGAGGTCTTACATGGTAATGAAACTGAGTCACCCTTTCCAGAAATGAAAGTAATTGTTGTTAGAGAGACAGAGAAACCAAATAAGCGAGTTCTCTCCAAACAAACAAATTTGCTGGGAGTTCTGATCTTCTGAATCTTACTGCACACCAACTGGCACCCCAAAGTGACCCAAACAAAGTCCAAATTGTTATTCAAGCCCCCAAACAATGGTGACAGTGAAACAGAGTGAGAAAACTGAAAATACTTCAAGAAACTCAGGAGTTGGGTAAAATGTATTGCTGTAGCAAGGTCAGCCCACGGAAACGGGGCCTCTCAGGACTGACCCTGAACCCCAGTTCTCCTGGGGTTATATAGTTTACAAGGTGGGGGTTGTCAGCTGGAACCACATGTGCACCGCCTACATGATCATCTGTAGGTGGGTTAAGCTAGTTACTATGGAAATAGGCAGGTAACATCTACATGATATAAGAAATCAGGAAATGGATTACAGGGCAGAGACAGACAAATAAGCAAGGAGATGCGAGGTGACCTACAGGATGGAATGTACAAGTTTTGAACAAGGAACATTAAGTTCTAGCAATTACATTTTAAACAAACATTATAACATCTTTTGATTTAAATTTTTCTGCAACAATAATTTACCTGACACCAATCAGCACCATGAGATGACCCAAGAGAGGTCCAAAACAGCTACTTGAATCCCAAACAGTGAAGATAGAAGGTGCCCAATGTGACTCACCCCAGGCTGCAGCCTACTGACTCCCCCTAAATCAAAAAGTGACCAAACAAATCCCCTCCAAATAAATCCAAACACATGAGTACTCTCCAAACAACCTGGGGCCCATCCTGGAGCCCGCTGGTTCCCCCTCCCCAAACCAAAAACCTTTTCCTTCCATCAATGAAGCCTTTATAGGCAGCCAATGCCAAGAGCGGGCTGGGATTTAGCTCAGTTGGTAGAGCACCGCTCTGCAGTCTCTGAGGTCCCTAGTTCAATTCCCAGCACCGCAAAAATGGGAGAAGGGCCTGGCAATCCACTCCCAAGGCAATCCCGAAACAGCCATTAAAAACCCTATGAGGGTCGCTATGAGTGGGACATGACCCGAGGGCACCTAACAACAACAACAATGCCAAGAGCAGGAAAGAAGGGAAAATCCCTGGGATATAAAAGGCTTTCCAGCAGCTTCTGGGATGTCCCTGGAGTCTCTACCGTCGAAGACCCAGCTAGCCACATGCAGTTGAGCCCCCTCTTCACGGGTCCCCCTGTGGGAACTAAGAGGGTTGCACTGCTCAGGGTCGGGACTCTTTCTTCTGGCTGCCTCCGCCAAAACTGCTCCGGGAATCTGAGGTTTGTTCTGCTCTGGTTCTACGGAAGACCCAGGAGACAGAAATTGGTGGAAGAGAACAGGTTCATTCCAAGCTGGCCCTGAAGAAGACAGAGGAGACACTCTGACTCAAATCTCTATCTTAGGGGCTTTCACAGGCCAGGAAGAGCTTTTTTTTAAAAAAAGGGTTTTTTTGGTTTTATTTATTTACTTTTTTGGCTGTACTTGGGAGTTGAACCAGGGCCTCTCACATACTTTGTAAGTGCTCTACCACTGAGCTGCCCTCCTAACCCCCTTTTTAAAAA
>VMDO01024236.1:0-30126 GCA_007922755.1 Pedetes capensis
TGTCCATCATTTATGTTCTGGTCATCTAGCTGGTTAGTATTTTATTCTCTATTATATAGTTTGTTATTCATGTTCTTTCATATCACCCTACTAAGTATAAAGTTTCTTTGAAACAATTTTCTGCTTACTATAAATACAAATATTGGTTTACCGGGGTTTTTTTTGTTTGTTTTCTTTTTTTTTTTTTTTTAGCACTGAGAGATTAAACTCAAAGCCAAAAGCATGTTAATGGAAAACTCCACCACTGAACTGCATACCTATTTTTCATTTTTGAGACAGATTCTCACTAAATTGTGCAGACTTCCTCTAGCCTCAAATTTACATTGTAAGTCTACTTTGGCATAAAAAAGAATATTAAAACACACAATCTGGAGAATATTTCCTTGCTTCCCTATCCCAATCAAAATTGTTGCACATTAAACATGACTCACTTGAAACTTGGACTTAGTATTTTGATTTGGGTAAGACAAAATGATACAGTAATCTTTGCAATGCCTACTTTAATATTCTAAATGTGTTACAAAGGCTATTTTTTATTTTTAATTGTGCTGATGCTTTAAGTGAAAGTACATTGCCACTTCTTAGTCTTCTAGCCTGTAGAACTGTGAGGCAATAGATTTCTTTTGCTCTAATCTATCCATTTTTTGCCTCTCTGTTATGACAGCATTAGGAAACAAATACATTATGTTTAAGAGAAACTGAATGGACTTTGTGATGTTAATAAATGACAAATTATTGTCGTGCCCTACTAATCTTTACACACATGTATTCACCTTCTAGAGTGTGTCCTTTACTTTCATTTTTAAAAATTATTCTAGGGATATAACCTGGGAGCCAGTAGCTTTTAGTAACTACCATAAACCATACAAGATAATATCATCAGCAAACGTTTATTTACAGATTTGTTTCATTATTATTGCTCTCTAGATGTTTCATTCCTGCAATAGTATTCACTTGATGGCATCTGCCACCAACATTGATGTGTTGCATTATATTTTTTGATTTTTGGATCTTCAATGATTTGATTCTTAGTGTAAATCCCACATGATCCTGGTTTTTTTGGTGTTTGATTTTGAATGCTAGGATTTTGTCAAAGAACTTTGTATTTATATTCATAAGAGATATTCATCTATAATATTCTTGTGTTTTTTTATATCTGGTTTAAGTATTCAATTAACACTGGCCTTACAGAATGGACTGAGAGGTCTTCCCTGTTAAAATTTGGAGTATTCTCTTAAAGATACTCATGAAAAGAATCCTGTGGTTGTTTCCTAAGTATACAGGTATCCATTTAATTAAACATTTTATAAAATCATGGATTTCCAAATGTAGATGTAATTTTACATAATATTTATTGTAATACAATCCTTTAGATATAGCTACTTGCTTTTTATACCCAAAATATATACATTTTATTGTATTCTCTAATTTAACTTACTGGAGAATAAGAGAAGTGTTTGTACAGGTTTAGCTGTCTGAATATATCATTTTAGTTATTGACTCATTTTGCTTTGCTTTGCTATTTTGTTGTATTTGTGTTCTTTTTTGCAACATTTCACTTTAGTTAACTGTGGACTGATGAAAACTAGTAATAACTTTGCATCTCGAATTCCTTTTATAAAATATCATTTTTAAAATGCAATTTTCATGATCAATCATGGTATCCTAAGAGTAATACAAATTAATAAACACTGGCTAAAGATTGGAACTGAAAAACATGGCATAATTTTCTTCCAGCTTTGAGATATGAAACTAAGCCAATTATAAGTTATCTTGACCATCATTTTTACCATCACATCTATAATAGCTACTATTCTAAGTGGTGTTTTAACTATGCAGGAACCTGAAACATCCAGCTAAGAGCCCATTATGAAGAAAGACATTCCTTTTTATGCTCCACTGCTGCATTATTTGTATGGTATATATCTAACTAAAATTAAAAAGAATCAATGGATGCTACTATTGAGCTTATTTAAAGTAACGTTATTTATCGTAAGCCTTACTATTCATATCAGTAACCACTAGCTGCATGTGAAGTAGCTTGATTTTGTCTGGGTGATTTCAGCTATCTGCTTCACAGTAAGACTAAAATGGAGGAAAGCATTTGAATAGATTTCTTTCAGACCAATATACAGCAGCTTAAATTTTGTCTCTTGGGTTCTATTCCCATTGAAAATAAAGTGCAGTATTTTAGGTGACTGACCTCAAATTTAACTCCCCAGATAACTGATGCAGATAATGCATGAAGCACATTTGGAAAACAAAAAACTAACTTGTTTTGTTCTTGTTCTAAACTGATTTTGTGACTTAAAAATCAGTGTGTGCTTAAAAGATTCTATCTTCATTGCAAGTGAGCACCAGAGAGTATTCCAAAATTTGTGCAATATTCCAGTGTGCACAGTCTTACTTTCTTAAATAACTTCTGGAAATGCTTTTTCTTGGGCTTGTGATAGCAAAATAGAAAACTCAGAAATCTTACAGTCTTTCATATACATTTACATGATTTAAAATAGCTCAAAATATGATTTCTTTATGTTTACTGTTCATGATTATTATCAAAATCTTTATATTTATTACATACTTTCATGAATATATACATACACTTATATGTGTGGGTGTATATAATGGTAATTTCGATTTTGCTCATTTCAAATCAGGTACATTTACAAAAACTAATTTAATTCAATTTCAAAAAGGTTTTAATTTTCCCTAGAGAGAAACAGTTCTGTGTATTGATGATAAAAGGGTTGTAGGTTAGATTCAATAGGAAGAATTAGAATTAATGAAAGAGTCAATTGAGGATAACACATTCTTTTTCAAATATAATCCTGAGTAGGCAATCATTTTTATTTATCAATATTCTTTTGAGAGACTCAGGGGAGACAGAGGTGTAATTGTCCTTGTTCAAATCATCACAGACTAGAATTATTATATGATAACAAATGCTGCTTTCATTTACAACTCATAATGGTTTTTAAATTAATATTTTCTATTGAAGAAAAATTTCCCAAGATCTTTCATGTATATTAGGTTGGTAATATTCAACTATACATTTAATACTTCACATACAAATCCTGGTCTGCAAGAATTACCAGGTATTATATTTGATATTTTTATTTAAATCATTTCAAGATGAACCCCGATTCTCTTATTTGCCACACTGGAAGGAAATTAAGCTTCACTCATTGCTGGGTGTTTACTTGCTTCCCTGGGAAGTACCAAACTTTGGAGTCTTTGGAAACACAATCTATGCATCGGTATTTTGGTTATGTGAATATAATGGGTACTGTTCATCTAATAAAACATATCCCTTGTGTTTAAGAAGGCCTACTGGCTTATTGCCATTCAAGGACAGTCCTATGACAAAGATCTATCATTTTTCAATGTATCAGACAGCCAATAGCCCTCACTTCTGGTTTCTTTCCACCTCCCCAGTACCCTAGCCCAACTAGAGGGCTGGATTTGGTTAGACAGGGAGCTGACACTTGACTTTATCACATACTGGATGGGTGGGGGAATGTGTTCTTTCCTATCTACTGTACCTCAGCCCTAAGTGCTTTCACTTCTTAGAATTTCTAGAAAAAGAAACTATTTATTCAAAATAATTTCTATTTTAGGATCCATAAAAGCCTGACAGGTAGAATTACAAAGAACTGGCTCTTTTTTGAGAAGGATGTAAGAGAACTTTGAATGTAAAAGCAATAATTAATTGACCTATTTGTTTTACAAACAAAATAAAAATAATTGTTCTTTCAAAAGGAAAAAATGAAAGAAAAGATGAGGGCACTCTGGCACACACCTATAGTCCTAGCAACTTGGGAGCCTGAGGAAGGAGAGTTAAGGAGACCAGAGGCAGTCTGACCTTGTCTCAAAATAAAAAATAAATAAATAAATAACAAAACTCTAGGATTGTACCTCAATGAAAGAGCAGTTGTCTACCATGTGTGAGGCCCTGTGTTCAACTTGTCAGTATTGGGGAAACAAATAAAAAGAAAGAAAGGAAAGAAAATAGTGCTAGATGTAGACCTTCCATTGAAGCAACTCTATTAGGAACCAGGCCACACAACAGGAGGTGAGTTTCCAGTGAAGAAGCTCCATTTGTACAATGCGGGGAGCTCCCCATTGCTTTCATTACCACCTGGCAGATCAGAGGTTTGTGGGAAATTGTCTTCAGTGAAACTGATATCTGGTGCCTTAAGTATTGGGGACCACTGATTTAGTAGAGAACAGTCTACTCAGGGCTTCCCTAGCATACAATGAAAACTTGAGTGTTCCTTTCAAGTGTTTTGGTGTCTACAAACGTATATCATACATTAAATAGTAAATTTAATAATTATCACATAATGAAAATATTGTACCCCAAAATTAGATACAGCCAGTAAAAGATGTTTTGTGTAATGATTTTTATACTACATGATCTATAGAAATAGAACATGTTGTTTTTTATCTTTAGGAAATACCACTCCTTTTTCTCATTAAACATGTGTTTACACTCTCTGTTCTACTCAGGCCATGAAAATTTCATCTTTTTTTATGCTTGGAAGTCCTTTTTTGATCAAGTTTTCCTGAGTTGAAAAATCAAAGTTTTATAAATAAACTGAAATGATAAATTTCTTTTGTATCCTGCTTCTTTTTATGGGTCACTGTTAGAAATATTTTCTTTAGTTGAGCAAGCATTTTGACTACCATTAATACAAATTGCTCAAAATATATTACCTTTTATAAAAAATGCAATTTCACTGAAGATACATCTCTTAGTGAGACTAATGACTTCTAAGATTTTTTGTGTTTGTGAATGAACATGAATTATTCAACAATGAGACTGAATTTATTAAGAACTATGTTTCTATTTTTCAGCTTTAAAGATTTTTGGAGTTGATGAATCCTGTTTATAATGAGAGGATTAAGGACATTTTATTATGAAATTGTCCACTCAGTTCTTTAAATTTTTCAAAGTTTTATCTTAAAATATAAGTATATGCCATCAAAAGAGTTTGTGTGTGCATGCATGAGTGTGTGCATGTGTGTGTGTAGATATCTATATATTGTTGTTAGGTGCCATCCATTCATGTCTGACTCATAATATGTCAGGTAAAAAATACGTTATGCCCTCATTTCCTTATCTTTTTATTGGAAAACAAATAATTTGAAATGCCTGCCCTTGAAGAGGAGTTGTTATTCACTCACTAGACTCATGAAGATGTCGATATATAAGAAATGCACCACTAAGCTTTGAGTGAGATTTAGTAAACAATACTATCCATTTCAAGCTACCTGGCTTAATATTATATTCTCATATAGAACTGAAAAAATAAAAGTACTCTTTGGTTCAATACCGTGTGCTAGAACATTATTTTTGATAATTTGATTATCTCGTCAAATGATAGAGGTATATTTTTATGAAACCTTGGGAGCCAAGAGTTTAGTTCATTTGATTTATAAAGAGATGTCCATGAGAAAGCCTAACTGGTAAGAGCAATCCTGTGGTCAACTACACTACACTTACAGAAGCAAAGTGAACCAAAAGCATTGAAAAATAACTTATGACATCTATTTTGATAGACGTATTACTTAAAAATGTCAAGGAGAGATATTTATATATTGAATGAAATTAAATCATCACTAAACAAGAGATCATAATGCTATTTCATATTGCTAATTTTTAAATAATACAACATAATGCATCCCAACAATTTTTTCAGTATATTGAAGAGAGAAGTGTAATCAGACAAGAGAGCAGAGTTGGACGTGCGTGTGTGCACGTTTCAATACTCCCACTATAGATTGAAGGAAGTTTTAGAAAGTGGATGAATTTCAGCAGAAACAGAAAATAAAGGGAATGCAAAAGAAGCCCATGTGATAACTACCTATTTCTAATTTATTTTACTCATCTTTTCCATGTTTATAAGACTTTCATAGCACTAAAAATATTGGTTTTCAGTCTGTGATTTATCTTCATTTTAATCCAGAAGTAATATTAATGTACATTTCTATAGCTTCCTTCCCTGTATAATCACTTTGCTGTGCTGTCTCTGCCAAAGGACACTTTTACTTTTCATTAAGTTGTGTTCTTAAGTATAAGAATGTATCATAGGTTGTATGTACCTGAAAATCTGACTCTAAATCTATTTCTTCATTTAAAAAGTGATTTAAAAAATTAATCACTACCAAGTTCGTTGAGTATTATTTATATACATATTTAAGGATCATAAATGTAGACAAATCAGGCTAGAGTTTTATAACAAATTGCAGAATATCCCTATTTCAAGTTGCATGTATGCTCTGTTATGATTGCCAAGGATTTGTTAATCACTTACCGTATTGTATGTATCATGACAACACTTAGAGACATCATTATAGTCAATGTTCATCCTAACCTGTTGAGGTAACTAAACTTACAATCCTTTTGGTAATGGAAGTAGTAGTAGTACTACTAGTAGTAGTAGTAATGGAAGAGCAGATATTTTAAATAAAGTACTTATTTGCTAGTGTGACAGGTTTTGCAGTTCCAATTCTTGGCTGTCTAAAAAGGTATTTTTTTTCACTCAACTGCTGAATTTCATGAAAAAACACATTTTGTGGAAATAAAGCAGTGAGGATTTTCATTGGCATGAGCCAAATGAAGCTCTATGTGAAACGTTGAGATTGACATAATGGAAAATGACAAATAATGCAATTCTTTGTGATGCTTTCACAAGCAGCGTGTGAACAGTGAAGATGCTGTTGGCACCTCCTGAATGAGTCTTTCCTTTCCTGGCGCTTCTTTATAGACAATAATGGCTATAAAGTTGACTGAAAGACAACAAATGCTGGTAAGGCAGATTTTTCTCTAAGAACAACATGCTCTTTAATTTTACAACCCTATAGTGGTACTCATGTGCTCCCCCACACGCTTCTCTCTCTTTTTAGAGTCTAATCTAAGTGAATTTAAGCAGAGTCAATTCTCATATTCTGTTTGGAAATGATACTCCCAGCATGCTTCTCCCAATGCAAAGTCACACAGCCAATCATTTCTGGTTCAAAGTTTGGTTTTCAAAATATTCAAAAGATATTTTTGTTACATGTGCCGATAATTTCTAACAAAGTCTCATTTAAATATTTCTTGGTTAAGAATCATGTTTTGAAACAAAGAGAGTTTATGAACTCCATAACTAAAAGGAATCAAAATTTTGGAAATGAAAAGGACTATGTTAATACTTTATGTTAGATTTTTTAAAATCTTTTAAAAAATCCCTAACAACTGGAGAACTCAACAGAGCTGTATACTACTCTCAAAAAATGACATTTACAATTCATTCTGTATTTGTGAACATTATTAAAATGTACCCATGAAATATTCTTTATCTGAGAGATGTTGTATTAGTCTCATTTAGCTAATTTAATCTAGGAAAATAAATTCTGAAGGATATGTCTATTATACAGAGGTAAACTCAAAACTCAAAATGAATATTTATAATTTAATCCTAGAAATTTTGCTATCCTATAACAGACATATATATATATATATATATATATATATATATATATATATATATATATAATTACTAATCATTACTTAACAGAGAGTGTTATATTTCATAAATCTTATAATACTTTCATATAAATTATGCAGGTTTTGCTAATTATTTTATGTCCAGAATAACCCTCAGTATTTGCTCTGTGCTTTATAGAAGGTAGCCATAAAAAATAAAATGGCATTGCATATGTTTTTACATTGTTAATTTAAAGTTACTGGTGCATGCCTGTGATCCCAGCAATTCAGAAAGCAGAGACAAGAGGATGATGAGTTCGAGGCCAGAGACAGCCTGTGTAAATTAGCAAGATAATGACCCAAAAAGAAGAAAGAAAAAATGAACCATAGGTGGATTCCAGTTGTAGAAAACTTGCAAAGTATGTGAAAGCCCCTGGATTCAACATTCAAGTTACTATGTTTGGTTAATGCTAAACTTTGTGAAAATAATTTTAAAATATTCCAATAGCATTAAACTATACACAGCTTTTTGTTTTGTTTGTTTCTTTGCACTACTGGGGGTTCAATAAGTAAATGATAAAATCTTTCATTTTTCCAAGAAGTATTAAGAAAAAATGGAATAGCTGTATCTTTGGTACATTTTATTTCTTAGTCATAGATGGGCTCTATGGTGCAGGCCTGTAATCCCAGTGACGTGGGAGGTAGAGGCAGGAGGATTGAAAGTTCAAGGGCAGAGGCAGTCTGTGTAATTTAGTGGAACCCTGCCTCAAAAACAAGCAAACAACAACAACAACAAAGAGTAAATAAAATGGGCCTGGGATGCAGCTCAGTGGTACAACACTTGCAAAGCATGCAAGCGTGAGGCCCTGCATTCAAACCTTAGTACCGCAAAAACAAAAAACAAAACAAAACAAATGGAATTATTCATTCATGTAATATTTCAAAGTATATAATTGTTCAATATAATTATTGTTGTTGTTGTTGTTGTTAGGTGCCGTCGAGTCGGTATCCGACTCATAGCGACCCTCATAGGGTTTTCAATGGCAGGCTGTTTCAGGATTGCCTTGGGAGTGGACTGCCAGGTCCTTCTCCCATATAATTATTAGTATCTACAAACTGTGTAAAAATGCTATCATGATATAGTTAATCTATACTCAAAAATAGCTTCAATCCAATTTATTTGTATGCCTTTAAGTTTAATATAATGCTCTGTATTTTCTTGTTCCTTCAATTTGTTTTGATATTATTTGTAAGGCGTATAAATGTTAAAGTGCTTTTTGAAACAACTAAGGCTCTGTTTCTTACAAACAGCATTCTTATAAAATAGTAACACTTCAATCAAATCTTTCAAATGGCCAGAAAATACAATTGGATATTTCTGTGTCTTTATGTATGACTTTGAAATTCCTGTTTTCATTTCCAAGATTGGTCCTGGATACCAGATCTAAATGTCAAAGTGAGTCTGAAAATTCTTCATTTTAGTTTTCTCTGGGAATCCCCAAATAGGACATATCTCTAAAGGCAATTATTCCCCTCCATGGCATAAAATCTCTCTCTCTCTCTCTCTCTCTCTCTCTCTCTATATATATATATATATATATATATATATATATATATATATATATATATATATATATGTGTGTGTGTGTGTGTGTGTGTGTGTGTGTGTGTGTGTGTGTGTGTGTGTGTGTGTGAACATTATAATTTTCCATCTTAGTGAAGCCTTAGAAATCTGTAATCCTGGTAGAACACTAGTTGCAAATATTTGTTTTGTTTTCCTCATGGATTTTAGCATTGCATGTTTTTCTGTATTGGCTTAATTTTATGATTATGCAAAACTTCTACATATCTCCAATGCCAAGTCTATAAGAAATGGTACATAGAGAGAGGTCAAGCTTCTGTTGAAGCTTAACACTTACTAGTAATTCTGTCTTCCTCATAACCTCTTTATTCACTTAGTGGTATATTCTTCCATCAAAAACTTAAGCAATTATACCTAACAAAGATTATTTCTGAAAATACATGTCTCTATGAATATGTGAAATCATTTGCATAATTATTTTTTAAATTATAGCATCATAACTTCTTGATCTCATAATTGTTCTAGATTAATATATTTTTGCAAAAATATTCTTCATCTACAATGGAGTCTAAATGTAGAAATATTTTATAGAACATATTCCACGTATGAAAGAGATGATTTTAAAAATGTCAAAGTAATATAACATAAAGCTATTATCCAGCACAAGCACCTTGCTTTGGCCTAAAATTGAGTGACTAAATATAAGTAAAATTGATTTTTACATATGGTTTATGAAAGTCAAGATGAAATGTCATAATAAGCAAATCTTATAAAGCTTATTTAGTGCTTTCACACATAGATATAAAATATTGTGGAAATAAATAGGAGTAGAAATTAAGAAACAGAATTTACTATGTGTACACAATGAGAAAAAATAGAAAGATAAATTGAGAAAAACAGAAACAGCAAAAGATGGTTTTAGGCAGATATACTTCTTGAGTTCCTCTAATGTTTGTTGATTATAGGAAACAATATTTATCCTTGGTAGTCTTAGTAGCCAAAAGAGAGGAATGCAAGATTATATGAAACATTTAATGTCGTTGTCTTAAAATGTAATGCCTATTCATAAAATGTGATGTTTTGCAGGCACTGGTCTTCTTGGACCATATATCTTCATCACCACAACAATAAACTTCCCAGGGTCACATGAATGATATCTGAAGTGTCTTATAGTAAAAAGAAAAAAAAGGGTCATTGTGGTATCACTCAAAGGAATTCTCTTTCTCCTTCCTTTTCTCTCCCTCTCTCTCTCTCTCTCTCTCTCTCTCTCTCTCTCTCTTCATTCTTTCTTTCTTTCTTGGTGTTAGGGATTAAACCTTGGCTCTCAGGCATACTAGGGAGGCACTATGTCACTGAGCTACCTTCACAGTCTGAAATTCATATTTTAAATTAAAATTTTACACAATTTTATTTAATGTTACTATGCTTATTGAAGCTGTTTTATTTGATTGTTTGTGGTACTAGGGATTGAACCCATGCACTTGGGCATGCTGGGCAAGCACTGTACCACTGAGCTGCAACTCCAGCCCCATGAAAGAATTATTAAGAGTCCAGCAGAATTGAGAAATTAAAGAACTATAGTAGTATTATATTTTTAGTTCATAAATGAAAAATCTAAGTTTCATAGAGAGAATAATAGTGTTTGCTAAGTTAGAAAAGAATATGTTGGTAAAATCAGATGAAAAATTACGTTCCTTAATTGTATATTCAATTGTGTGATACTATCTCTTCTCTGTGCTAGGAGAATCTGAGTTTTATTTGCTATGATGGTATTTTGTATGAGAGTTTGAGTCATTTTTGTGCAGTAAGTCTGAATTTTAAAATTCCATAGTCTCAATTTCAAATTTATAAAAATAATTGTGCATGCATTGTCTCATTTGATTCTCAGAAGGAACTTCTTTTGTGTGTGTGGTACTTGAGAGTTGAACCCAAAACTTCATGCATGCTTTGGAAGCTCTCTACCACTAAGCTGTAGCCCCAACCCAGTAGTTCTTTTTTATCATGAGAGAAAGAGTCTCGCTAAGTCATGTAGACTGATTCTGTCCTCAAACTTACGATCCTCATGCCTCTGTCTTGCTCACAGCAAGCTTGAAATGTAAGTTTAGTGGTCCATTTTTCTGGACTAGACTCAGAATTTATGTGATTTCTCCAAACTCTTGAAGATGATACTCAAATAAAACAAGGAATTTATAGAGATTATGGCCCCATATCAAGTATCCTTCTTACTATCAAAATTTTCAGTACTATAACAATTTAATATATTAGTTGATTCATTTATTAACTAAACATTTATTGAACAGTAGTTTGTACTGATAGTGATGTGAGTAGACAATCACACAATTATAGTAAAACTCAATTTCTGCTCAAAAAGAACTCACAGTATGTATAAAAAATAAAAGAACAGTAGTCCTCTTCATAATCAATGGTTGTTGTGTTTGGTGCCATCCATTCGGGTCCAGCTCATAGCAACCCTAACTGCAACACGTAGAAACACTCCCAGACACTGATCTTTTTTATGTTGAAGTCTATTATTGTAGTCACTAAGTCAATATATCTAGTTGAGGGTCTTCCCTTTTACTCAATGACCTGCCACTATCCAGAACATGATGTCCTTTTCCAGGGATTGGTCCCTACTGGCAACATGTAAAAAATACATAAGATGGGGTATAGCCATCTTTGATTCCAAGGAGCACTCTGATTGCACTTCTAGGATGGATGTATTGGTTCTTTTGGTAGTCCACAGTATATTGAATATTCATCTCCAACACTGTGGTTCAAAAACATCAACTGTTCTCCTGTCTCCTTTATTTATTGTCCCGTTTTCACATGCATATAATGCAATTGAAAGTACCATGGCATGAGTCAGGCACACCTTGGTACTGTCATTTACCAATAAAGGGAAGAAAAAAAAGAGGTCTTTTGCAACAGCTTTTCCCAGTGCTATATGTCTTTTGATTTATTGACTGCTGTTTCTATGGGTGTTAATTATAAACTAAGTAAAGCAAAATCTTGCACAACATCAATCTTTTCTCTTTTTATCATTAAGTTGCTTACTGACCCAGTTGCAAAGGCTGGTTTTCTTGATGTTGAGGTACAAACACATAATGAAGGCTGTGTTCTTTGATTTTCATCAATAAGTGTTTCAAATACTTTTCACTTTCAGCAAGGAATATTAAGTAGTACTCAGGTTGTTAATGAATCTTCCTCCCATCATGATGCCACATTCTTCATAAAGTTCAGCTTCGGAGATTATTTGCTCAGCATAGAGATTGAAATGGTATGGTAAAATGAGACAGCCCTGACACACACCTTTCCTGATTTTAAACCAAGCAGTGTTTCCCCAAGCAGTGTTCTTTTCGAATGACTATTCCCTGGTTTATGTACAGATTCTTCATGAGTACAATTAAATTATCTGATATCCCCATACTTTGCAGTGTTATCTATATGTTTTTGTGATCTACATAGTTAAACGCCTTTGCATGGTCAATAAAACATAGATAGCCATCTTTATGGTATTCTCTGCTTTCAGCTAATATCCGTCTGACATCAGCAATGATATCCCTGGTTCTATACCCTCTTCTGAATCTAATTTGCTTTTCCGGCAGTTCCCAGGAAATATACTGCTGAATTTGCTTTTGAATGATCTTTGGCAAAATTTTACTTGCTTATGATATTAATTATCATTTGATAATTTCTGCATTAGGCTTGATCTCTTCTTAGGAATAGGCACAAATATGGATCTCTTCCAATCAGTTGGCCAGAGAACTGAATCCTATTCCATGGTAAACAGGTTGTTTTATAAGCAATTTTTAACCTCATGTTAATTCACCCATATTTATTTTGCCTGCAGCCGTAGCCCTGTGGCATCCGATCCCATCAGATCTCAGAAGTTAAGCAGGGTCGGGCCTGGTTAGTACCTGGATGGGAGACTGCCTGGGAACACCAGGTGCTGTAGGCTTGGGAGAAGGACCCAGAACCCACTCCCAAAAACCAATCTGCCATTGAAACCCCTATGAACAGCAGAGAAGCACTGACAATAGTGTTGCCCCTGTTGTACAGAGGGTCACCATGAGTCAGATACCTAACAACAACAACAATATTTATTTTAACTCAAAACTATAAAATATATGACAAAAAACTTACCCACGTTACCATTGTCATGCTTCAATGATTAACAATTATTATTTATTACCCTCAAATATCTATTTCATGTCTATAGCCATACCACCATGGCATCCAATCCTGTCAGATCTCAGAAGCTAAGCAGGGTCACACCTGGTTAGTACTTGGATGCAAGATCGCCTGGGAATACCGGGTGCTGTAAACTTAGGAGAAAGACCTGGCAACCCACTCCCAAAAAACAATCAGCCATTGAAAACACTGTGAATATCAGAAAAGCACAACAATAATGTTTCGTCTTTTGTACATAGGGTTGTTATGAGTCAGACACCTTCTTGATGCCACCTAAGAACAATAACATCTATTTCATATTAACTTTTCTCTAATAGTGTATAATTTTTATTGATTTCTTTAGATCAGGATCCAATAAATCATATGTGTTGTAATTTCTTTATAAATGCATGCGATCCCTTTTAATTTATTTCTCCTTTCCTTTCTTTATCTTTTTAATCTCAAAGTGTAGTTAATTAGGAAGAATAGAGGGTATTTTGTAGAATTTGTGTACTTTAGAGAAAGAACATAAAATCAAGATGTATATCCTTTTTTAGATCTCACGTAGTTCCTGGGTAAATACATATGGACTCTTTCGTCATTTTGTTGACCAAAGAGTTGACTATTTTTAATTCTGTCTTCATGTCCCCTGATTTTACCCATCCTCCAAAATCTAGTTTTAAAATCATTGTCAAAGAATCTTTTGAGTCTTCTTACAGTCATCCAAGAAATATTGCATTCCTTATTTTAGACCCCTCAAAATTTTCTCCATGGTAGTATGTAAAATTTATGATGTTAGAATTACTTCATTGTTTCCTTTTACC
The DNA here is from genome assembly GCA_007922755.1 of Pedetes capensis. Taxonomy (NCBI): domain Eukaryota; kingdom Metazoa; phylum Chordata; class Mammalia; order Rodentia; family Pedetidae; genus Pedetes; species Pedetes capensis. The sequence goes on from VMDO01024236.1 coordinate 14,048, forward strand.
TCCAGGTAGCATGTAGAATAAGCTTTGTAAGTTTTATTAAATGAATATTTGTACAAATTGTTCTGCACTAAATGTTAACTGAATCCTATTTTGACTCAAACTTCAGGTGTGATATTCCTAAACCATAAAAGTACATACAAATGGACATTAAATATCAGAAGTTTGAATATAACATAAAAATAATCACATTATATACAATTTATAATCATGAAAATCTAAATATTGTCTTTAAACTTTCTAATATTTACCCCTTCATATTTATTGACAGTCTCCTCACGTCTATTGAAGTGTATTATTCTAATTTTCTTCCTGGCTTCCATTCAATGTTATGTTTCATTTATATTTCATACTCATATTGTTTTTCTGTTGAATATGTTTTTATACATCAAATTCGATTTCTTAAAATTGTTCCACATCCATGAAACAAAGAAAGCAACCTTTTTGACCTTCCTAAGTGATAAGATGTGTTTCTTTGTATTTTCTACACTATAATTCATAAATGTTTTCAAAGAAGAAACTGTATTCTTAAACTGTCTTTAGTGCATTTCCTACAATATCAACTCCAATGTCTTGAACAAAGATATTGATTGATAAATTTTTTCTTGAATTTGAATGTACGTTCACACATTCATTATTCAAACACCTATGTTGACATGGAGTTGACAGAAAAACTACCATGAATTAGTGAGTTTACTAATTGACACATGATAATATAGGCATTTTCTCACATTCTTTGGAAGAAAGGCAAACAGTGAAAATGATGATTTAAACAATGTGTTATCAATTTTCAGATTTCTAAATTTACAGATCAGGCCAATAAACTTTTACTTCTGTGGCTGAGTACTGGTTTTGCTTTAGAGACATTGTCAGGTTTTCTTTTACAAAAAAAATTCTACTGGGAGTACAGTCTTTTTCTGTACTCCAATTTTGAGCAGGTACAATGAGCTTTGTTCATAGTGCTCAATATCTGATGCACAGACACAATACTGCTTGATAAATGCTATAAAACTAACAAGTGAATTAATCTTTCTAATCCTTAATTGGGCTGGGATTTAGCTCAGTTGGTAGAGCGCTGCGCTGCAGTCTCTGAGGTCCCGAGTTCAATTCCCAGCGCCGCAAAAATGGGAGAAGGAACTGGCAATCCACTCCCAAGGCAATCCCGAAACAGTCTGCCATTGAAAACCCTATTAGGGTCGCTATGAGTCGGATACCAACTCGACGGCACCTAACAACAACAACAACAACAACAACAATCCTTAATTACTTAGTCTGTAAAAAATGGTACAATATTAGTGCCTACCTCACAAGGCTATGAGAGTTAAGAGGAATTATACTTGTAAAAGGTTTAATCATGATGATTATATGTAATACTTATTTAATCAATATTAATAATTATTGTTGTTATTGTCATAATCTTTATCAGAAGTTAGTTTCACTTTAGGGTAATTCCAGATAATAACATACTAAGTAATGGCAGACATTTTTCCAACATTATTTTCTTCTAAAATTCCTCCTTACTTTGAGGAAAAGTATCACATTTGTGATTTTGAACAAGACATGCGGTGATGAGATGTGGTAGAAAGAATAATTTCCCCAGTAGCAAGGATAGCCACATTCTAATCCCTAGAGCTTGTGAATGTATTATTTACATGGCAAAAAGAATTTTGCAGATGTAATTCAATTGAGGATTGTGACAGGGGAATGTTATCTTGTAATCACAAAGATCTTAATAAGAGAAAAAGGAGGCAAAAGAATCAAAATAGGAGATATGACAATGGAAACAGAGTTGGTGCAAGAGATAGATTTGGCAGTGCAAAACTTGTTGACTTTGAAGATTGAGAAATGGATCACGGGCCAAGAGAAAAAGGTAGGCTTTGCAAGTTCAAGACGCAAGGAAATGAATGATTCCCTAGAGATTCCAGAGGGAATGTGTACTTGACTACAACTTTGATGTTAGCCACTGTGAAGATTCTGACTGCCAGAAAGTTTTGTGGTAAATTGTCATAGTAGCAGTAGGAAATATGGTGAGAAATAGGATACTAAAACAAAGCATGAAGTGGCTTGAGAATGACAATAAGAAAAGGGAAGGTGATATTAGAAAGAGGGAAGATAATTTCATAAATCTGTAGAGCAGATGAATTTCCTTGGTATCCATTGGTCATCAGTTTCATATGAGGCTGACTCTATCCTTGTAGCTAATTTATGATTTCTTTCTTCTGGCAATTCAAGATCATTTAGAAAAATGCTCATAATACTTCATAACTGATACTTGCTTATAAAAAAGATCCAAGAATGAATTAATGTTTTTCTTAATTTCCAGGTAGACTGGCTTTTTGAACATCACCAGCTTTTGCTTCTACTCTTCTCTAACAACTCACAATCACATCCAAATTCCAGCTTTGCTTTAATACTATAATTCTTCTACTGCCCAAGAATAACTTGCAGAATCATCCTTTTTGATAATACTCTCTCATTCATTCATCTCTCTCACTTCCTCATTCATGATGACCCTATTTTGTGTCTCACCTTAACATCTAAACTTCAAACCAAATGTATATATATTCTGGCATGATTTTTTGTTCATCATTAAGCAGATGTCTTGCAAACCTAATCTTTGTCCCTTCTTGTCAACTAACATGCATTGTTAGAGAAGTCACATTAATGTGCTGGCTGGGTCTTCAGCCCCAGTTCATTTTCTCCTTTTCTGTACTCAAACATTATTTGGCATTCTTGGTAATCAGTATCATCTTTTCCATTCTATTTAGTTTCAAAATGGAAGTAGTTGAGCAGAGAGAACATGATATGAGCATGGTAAAGTAACAGGGGTTCAGATCATCATATAACTTCCACTCTTACTCTAATCTTATCAAATTTTCCAGTATGATGAGCTATTTTCTACAGTAAGTTCCTCAAATGGAGTAAATTTCTTTTCAATTCTTATTTGACTTATTTCATCTAATCCTTCAAGCCTCATTTCAAACTTCAAGGAGGAATTCACTGCATATCAGCATATATTCTGATCCCATTGCACAGCTGTCTTTTTCATGTCAGCCTCCTGTGTGTTTTTTAAAGCATATTATTTCTGACTCTAGCTATAATGTGTACCTGTTTTCTTATCTTTTAATTTGGTTCCTGTACTGGAGCACAAATCATGACTGTTTTATTTTTCAACAAATACTGAATAGTCAGCATTGTCTAATACATGTAAACATTCAAGAATGATTTGGTTTGTGAAGGAGTAAAGGTCTTCCTTTCATCCTATTACATTTGTTTATCACATCAACATAATTTTAAAAACTATCCACAGGGAATTATTATACATTTCTCCTTTTCACTTCAAATTTTCTTATATCATGAAATATTTTATGCTCTGCAGCGTAGGGAAACACTTATCTAGCTACCAGAACAAATGGCTTCATCTCCACTCCATCTTCCAAGGATTTTCCTTTTTCTCTTTATATCTTTAGTTACTTTCTTTTCCTCTATTGACTCTTCCCATATGACTCCCAAGAACCTAACTAATCCACTCCTTTAATGTGCTCTCCTCATTTTTTCCTTTCTATATATAATGACTTGAAGATGTACAATATATTTATACTATTTTTCAAAGGATCAGATCACATGTTATGGCCTCTGCTCAAAACTTTGTCAACATATTTCTCAAAAATATTTGGTTTATCTGTCACAAAACTCCCTTTGACTGTCTATTCTATGCAGGTTTCTACTACATTCAATTCTGAGGTTGTTAACCTGAAATTCTTGAGGAAATATTAATTCTATGTAAGTTTTGCTCTAAATGTTTTGATGTTTTCCCTTATTTTGCCCTATACTTAAACTTTTGGACATATTTCTGGCTTTAATTTTGAGATCTCTTTGAAATATGCTCATTCAGTAAAGTTTAACATCTACCTCTATTCTTCTCTCTATATCAGAGTTTCATTCATTAGGTATTATAGCTTATATACACTACATTCTTGGTAAATGTAGGTCAAATGGAATTGATTTGAAGTTGTATTTCAATGGTATACTCTAAAATATCATTTGGGAGTATATGACCTTTAACTCAACCATTGTTCCCTATCTGGTTTCATAAAATAATGAAGAGAAAAACAGATCTGTGTAAAGTAAACAGCATTCTCTGATTCTTTTTAATAATTTTAGATATTTCATAATTACAGATGTGATTATGCCATGTATTATGAAATAATTTCCTTACTGAGCAAATGTCTTACGGCTTTAGTTTAGCAATCTCCGATTTCGAGTTGATGTTGGGAGAGAGAGTTGAAGGGTAGATGAGAGAAAATAATTTTACAAGTATAGAACTATTGACACTGAGGCTCTTGGGAATGCTTGTGAACCAGAGGGAAACCTAGGTTGATTTTATAAGAGCCAAGGGATGGAGGAATGGGTGAGCCCTCCTTCTACTAACCTTCCTCCAGTTATGACTTTTCAGGCAATGTGGATTCTGGACATCAGTATAAGGGGCAAGGAGGAAGGGTCTCCATATTCTCCTAACCCTGATTGTCTAGATTTGAATCCATTGAGTAGAACTTGTATGGTTATGTAGTAGTCCATTATTTATTTCATCAAAAATATTTATCTGAAACAATGAATGAATGGGACATAATCTGAGTCAGTGAACATTTCTTTGAAAAAAATCACAAAGTATTCAAGAGAAAAAATAGTTTTGTGTATATTTTCTACATTAGATAAAAATAGCGTAACTTCTTTGTGTTAATGGGAAAAAGTAAATTAAAGAAGACTGTTGAAAATAACATAGTTTTATGTGATAACTTATCATTATTCTTTATTCAAAATACTCCATAAAATGATAAGAGGCAGTCATTGTACCAGATGTTCAGTTATCAATATGAGCAACAAGAAACAAATAAAAACAAACAAAAGATAGGGAAAAGCAAGGAAGCCTCATACCTCTAAGGAGACATAACAATTCTTCAGAAGTAAATCCAAATGTGAAAGAAATATATGAATATTTGAAAAAGAATTGAAAATAATAATCCTAAGGGAATCCAGCAACACACAAGACAAAACAGATAGACAATGTGGTGAATTGAGGTAGAAAAATTCGTGATGTGACTCAGAACAGCAAAAAAGAGATAGAAATAATTCCAGATAATAAACCAGGAATCTTGTCACTGTAAAATTCAACCAATGAATTGGGACATATAATTGAAAGTTTCATTGACAGACTATAACAAGCAAGACAAAGAATTTCTGAACTTGAGAACAGACTTTTTGAAATCAGCCTTTCAGACAAAAAAAAAAAAAAATGGAAGGGGGTTGTGAGCAAGGCCTCATGCCTATAATCCTAGTGATTTAGGAGGCAGAGGCAGGAGGATCACAGGTGTGAAGCCAGAGGCAACCTGAATAACTAATTGACAACCTATCTCAAGATAAAAACTTTAAAAAATTGGCTAGGGTGCTGCCAAGTGGAAGAGCATTTGCAAAGTATGTCCAAGGCCCTGCATTTAGTTCCAAGTACCAATAAAATGTTATCGTAGTCTAAAAAGAATGAAGACGTGAAACTTCTCAAACCTTGGAAACAATTTGGATAGCCAGGGTCAGGAAAGTCAAAGGACCCCAATCAGACACAAGCAGAAAAAAATCAAAGAATATCATAATCAAATTGTAAAAAATCAAATACAAAAATAATTCCAAAGAAAAACATCAAGAGAAATGTGCCAAGTTATGTACAGGGCAAGTACAATTAGTCTAAACTGATTTTTCAGAAGGATCCTTGTAACCCAGAAAATAATGGCATAGTATCTTCAATGTCCTAGAAGAAGGAAAGACAGAAACCAACAAACAACAGCAAAAATCCCTGCCACCTAATAGTACTGTAACCAGCAAGTCTATCATTCAGAGTTGAATACAAAATAAAGACTTTCCTAGATAAGAACACAAAACAAAACAAGGAAAACAACAACAATGACAAAGGAATTCATCACTACTAGATCAGCCTGAACTGCTGCTAAAAAAAGTTCTATGTCTGAAAGCCAAGGCATAATAGTTTACATTATGAAAACATGTGAAAGGCTAAAACTCATTTGTAATACAGGCACACAAATGAGAAAGAGAAAATCATCAAAATGTATTGCTACACCAAACTATTAAACCAAAAAGGTAAATAAGAAAAACAGAAAAGAATCCTATATATAGATGAGGAATGTTTTTATTGTTGTTGTTAGGTACCTTCAAGTCCAGTGTGATTCATAGCAACTTTCATAGGGTTTTCAATGGCTGATTTGTTTTGAGAGTGGATTGCTCCCGTTTTTGCAGTTCTGGAGACACAAATATAAGAGCTTAGGAAAGAATAAATTTTATGAGAGGAACAGTTGAACAAATGAGAAATAGGAAAGAATCAATTGTGATTAACTCAGTAACCCAGTAAGCTCTTAAATTGAGTTGTTGTTGCTGTTGTTAGGTGCCGTTGAGTCCAGTCTGACTCACAGTGATCCTATGTGGAGCAGATTGAAACACTTCCTGATTCTGTGCCAGGCACAAGATCTTATTTATGTTTAAGACTATTGTTGCAGACACTGTGTCAATCCATCTGGTGGAGGGTTTTCTTTTTTTTTCTCTTCCTTTTTTTTTTTTTTTTGACCTGCCACTCTCCCAAACATGATGTCTTTCTCCAAGGATTAATCTCTCCTGACTACATGTCCAAAATATGTAAGACGCAGTCTGGCCATTCTTCCTTCAAAAAGAACAAACAATATTCAAACCAACCAGTTAAAAAATTATAGGGATTATTGCTGGGCATGTTGGCGCACGCCTGTAATCCCAGTGGCTCGGGAGGAGGAGGCAGGAAGATCCCAAGTTTGAGACCAGAGGCAGTCTGTGTAACTTAGTGAGACCCTGTCTCAAAAAGTAAAAAAAAAAAAAAAAAAAAAAAAAAAAAAAAAAAACAAACCCCAGTACCAAAAAAAAAAAAAAAAAAAGGAATTTTCAACTACCTCTCAATAATTATTCATTCCCCAGGAAGATTTAAAAAGTATCATTGCTGAAGACAAAATCCTAGTGATTTTGATTTAAGTGGCCTGGATGACAGCTCTGGAATGGAAGGTTTTATGAACTGCCCTGGAAATTTTAATGAGTTTTTAGTCACTATTAGCACATGAGTAAATATATAAATAGATTTATTTTATCATTTATAAATATGTTGAAACAGATACAAGATAGCATCTTACATGTTCCTTATATCTCTGGTTCTTCTTAGGTTACCATCAATGCCAAGGAATTCAGTGCTTGGCATTTAGCAGTCAATCAAATCAGTGTTTGTTTAACTGTGAATTGAACTTCCTGATGATGCTAACAGATTGTTCTTTTGTAATATTTATTCCTCAATGTTTTTAAACACAAAAGTACTTTCTCTCTGCATAATCAGTATAATCATCATTTGTATTTTATAAATTTATTTGGCTCTACTTTTATATACTATTTCATTTTTTATGGTTCTCAATTGCCTGGATCTCCTTCTCTTACATCTTCATTTTTGTTATTTGCTTCTTTACCTATATGCTTATTTTTATTAGATATAGTCATGTTTTGCTTCCATTTGTCACTACTTAGATAACTTTGGGCTAAAGAAAGAGAAAAATTTTTCATACTAGTGTAACAGAAAAAAAGATAATTTGACACAAAATAAAATAAAAGTTATGTTAATTGGAAGGCTACTATTTTAAAAAGTTTTCCTTGTGAGTATTTTTAGCTGCATCCATTTAAAGGAAAGAAAGTCATAGGCCAGATGGAAGTGTTTCCTTTTGATATGTCCACCCATCTGTGCTCTCACATTCAGGAGATGATAATAAGTTAGAGAATTTACCTTTAAGCATTATAAAAGCAATGGAAATAGTCAGATAGTTCATAAATATGCCAGGCAATATACCCAGGGAAGGTCTTATATTAGATTTTTTTCTATAGGACAAATTAATTTAATATTCATAGTTTAAACCTGCTCAGATTTACTACTTCATATTTCCTATGGGTTGAGTCCAAGCACAGTTCAACGGTATTACCCACTTATAGTCTCTGAGGGTTGACCTCAGAGTGTTGGTAAGTCTTTATTCCCATTTGGAGATCTGAGTAGTGAAAAATCCTCTTTTTTACTCATTCAGATTGTTGAAATAATTATTTACCTGAATTCAAATGACTGAGGACCAAAACTTCTACCAGACTGACAGCTGGATGTGGCTGTTTCTAGGAGTGGTCCACAGTTTATTGCTTTGTGAATTTCTTCAACTTATGTGCTTATTTCAAGCCTACAAACAGAGCTTCTAGCTCCAGTCAGCTAACATGAAGTGTTGCATCAGATAAGGCAGTGTTAAGGGAGAGACTTATTATCTCTTTTGCTGTATGTTGTTGGTGAGAAGATAGTGCTGAACACCCAGAACAGGAGGGATTATGCAAAGATGAAAACACCTGAGAAATACAAATAGTTTATATTGGTTTGGGATCTGTTTACTCAGAGCTTTATAAACTTAATTTTTATTATTTATGTAGGGAAAGATAGTCACCTTATTTTAAAATGAATAAGTGAAATACTGTAAGAGGGAAATGTTAAGGCAATAGAATCAATAATACACTGACCACCATTACTTGTAGATGAAGCTAGTATGGGTTTGCTTCTTGTGTGGCAAGGTCAAAGAGATCCTTAGGCTCTAGTACTAATTATGTACCCTATTCATCGTCTCTGTGCACCCCTGAAATCTTCTTCTATTTGTATGCAACTGCTTCACTCTTCTCAATATTCAGTATACATTAACTTGGAAGAAATGCAGATGAGGTAGTATTCATATCATGAAACAGTAGACTATATTCGACTGGGCTTATAGATAACTCCCTGTCAATTCTTAATGGATTAAAATTACAAGGGCTTAAAATTGGTCAGGGCTGGGATTTAGCTCAGTGGGTAGAGTGCTGCGGTGCAGTCTCTGAGGACCCGAGTTCAATTCCCAGCACCACAAAAATGGGAGAAGGACCTGGCAATCCACTCCCAAGGCAATCCCGAAACAGCCAGCCATTGAAAACCCTATGAGGGTTGCTATGAGTCGGATACTGACTTGATGGCACCTAACAACAACAACAACAAAATTGGTCATACTGTATGTTCATCATGATTCATGAGGATATTTTCCATCATGTTTTCTTCACTCCATGCATTAGGACACAAGAGCAAATACTTTGAAAATTGTTGCTGACTGAGGTCAGAAGGTTAGAGTGTCTCACAAATTGTACCTTAGCACTCAAAAGAAAAGATGGGGTTCCAAGTCCCTATCCATTAAGAGACCTTTTGGAGATACTATTCTCTTTTCAGAAGACTTTCCCTCCGAGGCTAGGAGTACTCTATCCCCTTTTGGTGGATTTTCCTTCCAATGCCTTTAGTAAAAATACTCTTCCTCATGTGGGGACTCTGTTTACCCATCATGAGTGGATCTGAACCCGGCAGGAAAAGATGATACTGATTATCAAGAATGCCAAATAATGTTTGAGTACAGAAAAGGAGAAAATGAACTGGGGCTGTCTCCTCCGCTCATGTTGACCAAAGGAACTCACATAGCCACACCTAACTTCAAATCAATGGGCCATGGGATAGAATTGGAAATAAACGGTGAACTGAGATAAAGATTACTAAAACAGGATTTGGAGCTTGTGAATATTTGCATGGGTGAGAGATGGACATTTAGATTATACTCTACACCTGACAAAAATAATAAAAATAACATATATTGTTAGATGTTATGTCAGCTGAAGATGAATTAATTAGACTTTAGAAAACAAAACAAAACTTTGATTTTGTGGTCTTTCTAAGTTAACTACACAGTTTGGGAAAGCTTGGCAAGAGGACTTTTTTTTCAGCATTTGATTACTTCACATAGTCAATATTACCTGCTAGTACTCTTGGGAGACAACTTGGTATGATTTATTTATGTGTCAATGCTACTGTCATCCTTTTCATATTTGTATTTAGAATTCAAGTATTTTTCTTCTTCCTCATTATATTGTATTGTTTTTGCACAGCTGAGACATGATTATGTGGAAGACAACAAATGTATTTCCTGCATATAAATATCCAAACTTTTAACTTGGAAGAAAGATCATACATGTTTCATCCTGTGTCTCTGTGTAGGACTTTTGAGAATAACCAGAGGAAATTAGACAGATACCTACATATATACATAGGTGTATACATAAACATACATGAAGAGAATAAAAAAGTAAGACAGATACTCATTCTTCTTAGAATCTATGGCAGGGTTTATGGTGAGATGAGAAATTTTAACAAATCTGTTTTTTCTGCTCTCATGGGATCATTCATATTCTTATTACTGATTCTAGATATTTCCTTTATTTCACAGTAGCAATTGCAAAACAATAGCAATAAAGCTAGGGTCAATCAGAATATATAAAGAACTCCAAAAACTCAATAGGAAAATAAAAAACTTGATTAAAAATGAATATACTTAAATAGATGTCTTTTCCTGGAAAAGAAATGGCCAAAAGGTATACAAAAAATGTTTCATATTACTAATCATCAGAGAAATGCAATTCAAAGCCATAATGAGATATCCCTTCACCCCTGTAGGAATGACTGCTACCAAAAAGACTAAAAATAACAAGCGCTTGTGAAAATGTAGATAAAAGGGAAATCTTATGTACAATTGATGAGAATTAAAATTTATATATCTATTAAGGAAAACAGTGTGGTGGTTCCTCATAATGTTAAAATCAGAAGTATCATGTGATCCAAAAAATCTACAACTGGGTATACAACCAAGGGAAATGACATCAAGACTCAGCTGCCCTGCGCGGGGCTCCCTCTATAAGCCCAACCTCCCTGAAAGTCCTTCATCACTCTCAAGTCTTCCTTTCTCTGCTACCTCCCTCCAAAATTCATGGCTCTGGCTGATGGGAGCAGGCAGCTTGGGCAGGTACATACCCTGCAGTTATGGCGATGATGGAGAAACCCAAATCTTAAGAAATTGGTAGCTTCCTGGTATCTGTTGGATAGGAGGAGCTGGGGTACAGAGCCTGTCATACACAAAATAAATACTCTATCATAAAGGATTAGAGCTAACTTGCACACCAGACTAAACCATGTAGAACATTCAGTGACTTCTGTGTGCACCCTATGAAGGGGGTGTCTGTGAGAGTATACCGACCCTTCGCAAGTATTGGAGAGTCCCCTACATAGCAGAGCAGCCTGTGACCAACTGAGGCAGACCTCTGAACAGGGGTATTGATGACACACACAGCCTCAGTCCAAAGGGGTGAAGCCTCCCCGAGTAAGTGGACTACATGACACCAAAGGACTCTGTCATTCTCCTCTTCCCCCTCAACAGCCTGGGGGCAATTAACATGCTTTGGCTATAGAGTATGCATCCTAGAACATCATGGAACATTGTCCATTCAAGTAAAAAAAAAAAAAAAACCCTCAGGTGAGCTACATGCAGCATTGAAAACTTGGGGGCTACTAATTGCATCCCAGAAATTTGGATGTAATGTATCAATATTTGAGTTATAGCAGATGACTAATTTGGATATAATTAGGATTTAATGCCCACAATGCCATCAGCTTCTAGGAGTGCTGATGGCTGAGAGTTCTCAATTCAGTCCTTCCCAGGAGCTATTTCCAGCTGAAAGATCTACCTTGCCCGAATCTACCTCCCTTTTGCATGGGCAGCCTTCATCCAGTGACTAGTGTACACAAGTATATAAAAGCTAACTCACCCAGAGTTGGTGGTGCATGCCTGTAATTCTAGAGGTATGGGAGGTGGAGGCAGGAGGATCACAAGTTCAAGACCAGAGGCAGTCTGCATACTTAGTAACTTAGTGATACCCTGTCTCAAAAAATAAAAAATAAAAAAAAAAAAAAATGGGCTGAGGGTACAGCTCAGTGGTCTAGCACTTGAAAAAGCATGCAAGCAGGAGGCCCTGGGTTCAACCTCCAGTGCCACAAATAAATAAATAAATAGATAGATAGATAGATAGATAGATAGATAGATAGATAAATGAAAAGCTAACTCTTGTCTCAAGGTGGAATGATTATATAAATTTATCTTGAATTCAGAACTTCTCATAAATTTTGCTGATGCCATTGTTGTGATTGCATGATCATTTAACTTCTTCCACAGACTACTGTCATTCTCTTTCTTTTCATAGCTATTGATCCTACAAACGCTGTTCAATTAAGCCACTGCATAGAAATTTCAGTTTCAGAGTCTATTTCTAAGAAAAACTTCCCTGTTTCATGAGTATTTGAATGGACAATGAAAGTGCAAATGCTGGTTCATACTTTGTATCTAAGAAATCTATACCTTGGAAAAACCTCACAGTTAGCATCTCTTCAGTCTTAGAGCAAAAGACCCAGAGATATTCATGTACATTCTAAGAATTTCTTCTCAGTCTTCCCACAGAAGGTCAATAATTAGAAATACAGACTTTCTGGCCTCATCTATTAGCTATAGAAAATAATCTGCTAGCAAAATTAATGGCTCCTTCTAGGACTGGGCAAACTGAAGGTAGGATTGATTGCTCAAATAGTTCTTCAGCTCCTAAACTGGGGAACTCCAGTAATGAGGTCAGAGTTTTAGGTAGTTACAATAATGAATCCCAGAAATACTCTAGAATGCTGAAGCATTAAACAGCACTGGAGTTCTGGAAGCTTTCTAAATTTTTTTTTACTTTTTTGTCAAAAGCAAACCTAGCCTGTATAAGCATACAACAAAACTTGCATTTACTTCATATATTTATCTCCTATTTATCATCTCCCAAGTTAAAAAAAAATAACTAGAAACCCAAAAACTAGAATGGGGATAAGGTAATTTGCCTACTTTTAGCCTTGTCTACCTTTACACTGTAGCTTATGAGTGGTGAGAGCTAGTGATTTTACTCCCAGAGGACACTGCGTTGTCTTAAGGCATGTTGGATGTCACACTTTGAAGTTGGGAGGAGGGATGTTTTCCAACTTTTGTTTTTCCTTTTCAGTACTACAAGATTGAACCCAGGAACTAGCACATGGTACACATGTGTTCTACCTCTAAGCTGCACTCCTAGCCCCCCCCCCTTTTTTTGAGACAGGATCTCACTAAGTTGCACAAGCTGCCTCAGACCTTGAACTCACCATCCTCCTGCTTCTGTCTCCTGAGTTGTTGTGATTACAGGCACGCACTGCAGCACTTGGCTGTTTTCATATATTTTGTGTTGGTGTAAGAAAGTAACTAGGGCTGAGAATCTAGCTCCATGTTAGAGTGCATGCCTATCATGCATGAGGTTCCTCTAGATTTGACTCTCAGAAACACACACACACACACACACACACATACACACACACTTGACCCTTTATTTTAAAAATGCACATTCATTCTGGCACATAGTTCCAGAGGGGAGATTGATCAACTTCATCTGGTGAGAGGCTCTGTAGTGTCATAACATGGTGGATGGCATAACATAGTGGGAACATGTGCAAGAGATTACATGTGAGAGAAGAAAGAGGGTGAAGTTGGCCGTGTTCACGCTTTTGTAACAAAATGTTCTCTCAGTCATTAACCTTGTATTGTAAGAACCACATTAATCCTTTCTGAAGGTGGTGCCCTCCTCTACTAATTATATTCCTTAAAGGCTTTACTACTTTAATATTGTCACTTTGGGGAAGTAAGCTTTAACAATTTGTAGGAGAGACAAATCTCACTGAAACCACAGTAAATCCTGTTGGAATCTGGTTGGTTGAGGCCAAGAATACTGATAGTCATCTTGAAATGCACATTACAGACCTCCAAAACAAACAAGTATTTGTGCAAAGTGATAATACTTTGACAAATTCTACCAGAGAATATTCAGTAATTGAGGGGCAGATTCACGCTACTCCTTTCATGTATAACTGCTAAGTTAGTCAATTTTTGTAAACATTTTCAGAATTAATTTTGGTCCTTTTGGTTTCTTATGCTACAGGCTTCCTAAAATCATATAATGTTTCCAGAATTTGAAACATCAATATGTGAAGGAAAATTGATGAAAATTGAAGAAAACTACAATAGGATGCTGATGTTTGATGGTTTGTAGGTGTCGTGTGTAGGGGTAGAGCATATATGCATGGTATCTTTTGAATATGGAGTCTCCCCCAAATGCCAATGTGGTAAAGGCCTGATCTTCAGCTTGGGACTATTGGGAAATGATGGAAACTTGGAGGGAGGTTCTAGGTCATGGGGGATATGCCATCGAAGTGGAGCGTGCCATGCTGGTCCTTTCTCATTCTTTTTGCTTCCTGTCCACCCTGAGGTGAGCAATTTGCTCTAGTATATGTTCCTTGTCATGGTCTGCTGACTCAACAAAGATCCCAAATAAATAAGCCCACATGACCATGAACTAAAACCTCTAAAACGAAGAGACAAAAGAGTATAAGCTGATATACGGCAGGTATTTTGTTCATACATGCACACAGAATATTTTTGTACATTGGAAATTATGTGAATTCAGGCAATAATATTAACAATTTAACCCCTGCAAAAGTGAGATGACCTCTTCTTACAACAGACTTTGCTTCTAAAATTTCTGTTGGAATTCAGCTGTAACCCTTCAACAGAACAAATCTTTTTGAAACTAATATAGATATTATTTTGGAGGTTGGATTGAAGGGTGCATCATTTCTGACTGAACATCTTACATTTTTCTGTATGGTTGGCCACTTGGAATTGTGAATAATCAACCTGTTTAAATGATCTTAAAATTTATTTCCTTTTATATAAGCAGCTTTTAAAGAAACAGACATTTTCTTTTTCTGACTTGAGGCACTAGCACCAGAGGATGAACAGTAGAAGAGTCAGTTTAGGAAAGTATGTTTAGAACGACATGTACTACAGAAAGCTGGAGTAGGACTCAGTTATTACACTGCTGCTTCCGCATTCAAGGTTCTTGTGAAATTATCCATTGTGTTTGCCTTCTATTTATTTATTTATTTATTGAAAAGAGTAGCATGTACCTCCTGCTCTACAGGATTGGGAACAAAATAATATTTACCCAGGAAGCTGAGATAACTTAACAGGAGACTTTAATGTTATAATTTTCTCCCTCAACTTTTCTACTAGGATGAAAGAAAGCCACCTAATTTCCTTTTAGGTTCCTCTATTATCTTTGCCTTCCAGCCCACTAAATTTCAAGTGACCTGTGTCTAGCACTGTACACTTTAGCAAAAAAATGAAGATTCACAATTTGATGAGGAAAATATAAACCCAAAGCAAAATGCTACAAACTCTTGAAAGTTCTTCATTGAAGAGAATACAACTTTTATGATACATTTTCTTTAACTTAGGGAATTTACATGAGTGTAAGCAACAGAACCATCCTGAGGATTTATTATTTCATGCTTGTCATTACTTTTGGGTAGTAGAACTCTTTAAAATGTAAAAAAAAGAAAGTGTGTAATTTATGGCTCTCTAACAGAAAGAAATCAAAGAGATAAGAATTTGTTTATTCATTCATTCATGAGGAGTTCTTACTAATTTTCTTACAAGGGAAAACTATAGATTCAGGGTATAAGAAAAAAGTCCAACCAACAAGCATTTTTAGCACCTTACAATCAAGATCAAAGGCTTCTTAAAATCCAGCTGTGGGGTTCTTTTAATTAGCCCACTACTCAGTATAACTCATATTGCAAGTATGCCTTTCTGAATAACTTCCTTGAATAATGCAGCTGAGAGTATAGTCAGTTGAGCATTGATGCAGCTGAGTAGCTGAAATGATGAAGCTCAAATGTGAATTCTGATGAAGTAATTTCATTTTGAGCTTTTCATGTATCTTCCCCCCTAAATTAAAGAGAAATGAAACCTTAGTTCAGCTGGTTCACTGCCTATTCCATGCCAATTCACATTTTCAGATAATAAAATTATCTCGCACAAAATGGATACTAAAAAGAAAATTCTATTTTCTTACCTAATGGAGAGTTTTTTGTGTGTATGTGTCAACCCTATTATAATATGTTCTCATAATATCCACCTGATTTTTGAAATGAGGTTATTATTGCTATTATTGCTATTGCTATTATCATTATTCAAGGAAGTTAT
>VMDO01024237.1:0-30170 GCA_007922755.1 Pedetes capensis
CTCTATCTTTTACTATATAGTATTTTTCTATATGTCCTTGGGTTCCATTTCTGTTTAAGATAGAAACTTTTCCTGTAGTGGTCTTTGTTTCTATCTTGTTAGAACAATTACATGTGATTTTTAGTCCATTTGTATTGACCTCATTCTTATCTTCCCTCCCCCCCTTTTAATGTGATCTGACCTTTGAGTAGGATTTTTCAAATCTTTTATTTTTGAGACAGCGTCTCGCTAAGTTGCACAAGCTGCCTCTGGCCTCGACCTCACCATCCTCTTCCCTCAGCCTCCCACTGAAATCACAGGTGTGCGCCACGGTGACTGGCAACCACTCTAGGCTGAGCCCCAGGGGCCCACTGAGTTCAATGCTGGTGGGCGTGGAGGCATTTGCACCCTTCCTCTGGCCAGGAGAGGAAAGGGGGGGGATCTATCATTTGGAGACCTCATAAACCAAACAGGGTGTTGTCGCACCTTCAAGTTGCCAGTTTTCTGAATAAAGAGCCCACTCATCTCTTCCAGGTCTCCTTGCAATCTCTGCCAAATGACTGTGTGAAAGCTGTGACATCGCCCGGGCCCTGCAATGCCTCCCTCAGCCTCAGGCATGCGTGCAGACAGTAGGTTGAGGAATGGCACCAGCAGAGCTTCGCACTGACCCCACCACCACACCCCACAGAGATCTGTGTCCCAGACACCAGCTATTGCTTGTTACCGTGAGCAGAAACGTGAGCGCCTGCGACGTACCTCGCAGGTCCCAAGCGCTCTGTATGACACAAGGACCCTCTGATGGAGAAACTATCGTCCTCACTGTGGGACACATGCTGACGCAGGGCGTCAGAGGAGTCCTGCCTGGCCCAAGCTCACCAGTCTGGAATAATCAAGAGATCGACCCCCTCTGCTCACCCAGGCTCAGACAGTCCCAGGAATATCGAGCCCCATCCTGCGGTTGCATTTTCAGATGGATGCTGAGGGCCTAGAGACCCACAGGCAACCTGGAAATGATGTCCTCGGGGACCTGCTCGCAGGAAGGGGCAGGGCAGGGTGGCACCTGTACGTCACAGAAGTCAAGAGTGGAAGCCACTATCTGCGCAGGTCTGAAGGATGCCCAGCAGAGAGGGGGGCTCTGGCAGCAGCTCAGGGGAGGCGGGGGTGGGGTCAGTACAAGTTGGTGACAATCAGAGAGGCCATAAAATGGAACTGGCTGCCTCCAAGGGCCCTTGATTTCCCTGAAGCCAGTGGCATCCAGGGAGAAACGAGATTCAACCAGAATGCCCCAGAGCTGAGAGCCTAACCATTGGGAGGGAGGGAGAGGGGCAGCAACAGGGACCTGTGCGAGCCACTAGGGAGACTTTCTCACCCTACTGCCCTTTGCCCCTGGGCCTCCCCTGGCATCAGACTTTCCAGAGTCTGGGTTCTCCCCTCTGACTGTGCTCAGAGCCCTTAGCCTTTGTGATCTCCGTTTCTTCTTCTGTATCCTGGCCCAATAGCACCTGCCTCGGGAGGCCGTTGTGAGGATTAATGAGACGCCGCATGGGAAGTGCCTAGCACGTAATAAGTGCTCAGGAAATGAACAATTATCATAGCAAAATAACTGCCATGATCCCCTTCTCCACTTTCACACCCAAATCCTTACAACTTTAGGTTTCAATGGCAATGTTTGCATTTGCTTTTCAGCCTCAGTTGGTAATTTTACAACCCATAATAAAGTCACCAGGTCTACCGCTCTACTTAATTAACGAAGAAATACCCACCCAGAAGAATCACAGCTCTGATTAACTCAGGTGCAAACTCCTCCTCTCTGAAGCTGACAAGAGCTCCCTGCTGGGTCCTGGGAAATGGAAAACCCTCCCGTGTTCTCATGACTCCGGGGGGGCGGGGCATGTGAGGCTTTTACTCTTGCGTTATGAATGTATCAACGCCACGTCTACACCCCAGCCTCCGGGAGGTCTATGTTTCAGGAGCCGGTTAGCTGTGTTTCATTCTTTTTCACCTTGGGTAGGGGCTGGCTGGTATACGGCTCTTATTTACTGGCTCTGAACTAAGTAGAGTATGCTTCAGAATTAAATTTAAATACTGTTGAGATAAACAATGTGACCTTTTCAATGTCAGTATGAAGAGAAAATGATACAGTCGAACGGAGGAAAGAAAGACGGCAAAATTAGATTCTTTATCATGGCCCAAAAATGGACCTGAACTCTGTTCACCAAAGAACCGTCCCCCGAAAGGTGTCAGCTGAGACAGTTACAATAATTGAATCGATGCAACAGAAGTTCAGTAGCAATCGTCTGTCCCGTTATTTACAGAGGCCAGGCCATGTGAATGGAAATCTCCAGGTTTGTACCCAGTGGCTTGGTGCACAAATGTGAGCATCTACAGATGTGCTCAAAGAGATGCATCAATGTCTACCCGCCTGAGAGTATTCAGAGCACATATTGATGACAAGAGAAAGAGTATCCTGTATCTGAGGACTGAACAGCCAGGAGAAGAGCGTACTTACAGCTTTTGGTTTATACGGAGGCTGGATCTCTTTGCGTTCCAGTTTCTCCCAATCAATATACCGGAAGAAAGCGTGCTCTTTGATGTCACGTTCTCCTTCAGGTCCACAGCCCAGACGTTTGCCTGGGTGCTTGGTCATCAGCTTCAAGAGAAAGAAAAACATTGAACTAAAAGAACTGCAGAGGAGGAAACATGAGATACTTAGAAATTATTACTCCAGGGACTTGGGGAGGACAGAACGATCTCCATTGGAGAATTGCATCTGGTTTTATTGTTTGCATTGCCTCCCAGGAATAACCTCCGAGCGGAGTCTTTTGTGAGAAAGGAGTCCACAATGGTCTCTGCCGTTACTTGCCTCAGAGCAAACTCTGTGACAACTAATCAAGCCATAACCCAAGCGTGGCCCTGAACGTCAAGTTGGAAATGTCACAGATCCATTTTGGTTCAAGAATGGTCCATTTAATGAGAACACTTTCCATGCCTTCAAACTCCTCTCCTCCCACCACGGGGAAACTGACATTTGACCAAAGCAAAGGATGCACTCCTTCAGATACTATTTGCATTGCTCAGGAAAGCGCTTGTGGAAAGGACAAAACTGAAGAAAAAATATTAGGCAAATGGACCCAAGTTTCGAGTAATTACTTTCAGAAAGCTCATTAAACAGTCAAAACCGAGCCTAGCTCATTTCCCTGTATCACACATTATGCTCAACTCCACTGAGGTTTCTTTGGTGTTCTGTTTAAATTACTTAATTATCAAAACTCTCCATCTTTGGGTCTCTGAGCCAGTGCTACATAACAAGATGAATAGATGCTCCAAGATGAAACCAGACAGGCTTCCTCTTATAAACGAATCCAAAGCAGCATGAAAATATCTCTGATCTCAAGACTCCAGCAAGAGAACAGAGATGAAAGATGGCGAGGTTGATGATTTAAGGAAAAAAAAAAAAAACCTGAAAAGAGGGCATTAAAAAAAAAAAATGTGTTCACAACAGACAAGTTCAAGATGTTTCCCAGAGCTGATGGGATACCAGGCACCCCGTGATGTTGCCCAGGGTTGGCTGATTATGGGAAAGGAAGGAACCCAGAAATTCACACCCACGCTATTGCACATCTCGCTTAGGCTGTTTTCCACTTGGGAGCTAACTTGTGGTATCCCACATTTGCTTCATCTTCCAGGGGGAAAAATAAGTGGGTACTTAGCATTCTAGGCTAGTTTTCATTTGCAGGCATGACCTTACCTGATTGCCACAACAGCTCAAGGACATGAGATCTCTTATTTTTCCCACTGGAAATGACAAGGCAATTGACATCCAGAGAGCTGGCCCAACTCCAAGGACTCACAGAGATAGGCAGTGGCAGGGCTAGGATGGGACCTTGCCTCTGCTTAGCTCCAGAACTTGAGCTTTCAACAGAAATGAAGAAATGCCCTGCATGGTTCCCTGGGGATATCTGTGGTCAGGGCAAGTAGATTGAGCCAAGCCTTGACATTTGTGTAAGAAGAGGCCGGGAGGAAAGAAAGGCCATGAAGTCTTGGCTAGAACAGAGAATAATAGTATCAGTAATGGTTTCTGAGGACGGAACACACTGGGTGTGTCGGGCTTCTGTGCTAAGGGCTTCCCAGCCATTATTTATGACTGGCACCTTTACGACCCTCTGAAGTTTCAGCAACTATTTTCCTTCTGGGCCCAGCGAAGTCAAGTCATTTGCCTAAGCTCACACAGCCAAGGAACAGAGCTGGGTTTTGAATAGGTCTCCCGCTCCAGAGCTCTTACGGCTCTCTGCAATTCAGTCTCTGTCTGTTTTCACTCCAACATTCAGCCAGTCTGGGCTCTGTCTGCTTTCAAAGTGGGCATGAGAATGTGAATAGAGTTCGCTGTTATTATTATTATTATTATTATTATTATTATTATTATTTTATTTTTTGTGGTACAGGTGGTTGAACCCAGGGTCTCGTGCTTGACTGCTCTGCAAGTGCTGGACCACTGAGTGGCACCTCCAGCCCATTTTTTTACTTTTTGACATAGGGTCTCGCTAAATTACACAGACTGCCTCTGGTCTCGAACTTGCAACTCTCCTACCTCCGCCTCCTGAGCCGCTGGGATTACAGGCATGCACCACCAGGCCCGGCTATTTTTTTTTTTTTTAATGGTGGAAAACAGGGCTTTTAGTGAGACAGACACAAAGGATCCTGCTTCAGTTGGGAAGGTGAGCACCGTCAAAAGCCTAGCTGAGTTTCCCTGTAAGCAGGGGGATGCCAGGCGAAGAAACGCCTGGGCAGCAAGAGGCTGCACCAACTCGGAGTCTGCCCAGTTCCCACGCTCGGCTTGGCTGTGCCGGGAGCCATGCAGACAGCTGGATGCAATCACTGCTCCCATCTCTGATCACCTCCCAAACACATCCCTGGGGGCCTGGGGCTCGGGAGGACAGGAGGAGGGTTTGGCAACCTGTTTGGGCATCACCCCTTCTTGGGAGCACCAGCCTGAAAGAGTCCGTCCTGGACTCAGCCTGCCCAACTCAGAAAGGTTCCCAGACGCCGCAGCAAGAGTCACCCCAGTGAATCCTGAAGGTTATGGGTCCCGAATTAATAGGAAACAGCTCTACCAGGGGAACGGCTAACTGGAGCTGAAGCGGAAGGCAGCTGACCTGGAAAATTCTCTCTCCTCCATGACCCACTTAGTACCCAGCTGTCCAGGCAGGGTGCGTTGTGAAGGGGAAGACCTTGAGCGTGCACTGGGCATCTACTGTGTGCCCACACCACACAAGGACCTTCCTCTTATGCCACCTCCTCTAATGCTCTCCAACACCCTGTTCAATGAGCACTTTGATTCCATTTTTGGAGATAAAGAAGCAGGAGCCCAGAGATGCAAAGGAAACTGCCCAGGACCAAGCACCCAAGAAGTGAGAAGGCTTGCAAAGGGTTTTTTGATCCACCGACTCTCACACTTTTGAAATTCCTGCCACTGGGGTTTTGCAAACTCAAATGCAAAGAGGTTGGCACGTACCATAGCGTGTCAGTGAGTCACATTGAGGGTGGCCCGAGGGTTCTGGACTGGCGTGTGGGCTCTGGTCTAAGTGATTTATAGGTATTAGTTCATTGAACCACCTGCAGCCATAGCCCTGTGGCATCCGATCCTGTCAGATCTCGGAAGCTAAGCAGGGTCGGGCATAGTTAGTACCTGGATGGGAGACCGCCTGGGAACACCAGGTGCTGTAGGCTTGGGAGACGGACCCGGCAACCCACTCCCCAAAATCAATCTGCCATTGAAAACCCTATGAATAGCAGAGAAGCACTGACAATAGTGTTTTGCCTGTTGTATACAGGGTCGCTATGAGTTGGATACTGACTCGACAGCACCTAACAACAACAACAACAACTCACTGAATCATCCAAAAATCCCACATGGAGTCCTGTTATTGGACTCAATCTAAAAATTAGGTCAAACAACTCCATGTGCACAGGGCTAACAATGCCCAGACCTGGCTTTGAACCCAGATGGAATGTGACCAGATGTTTTTGTTTATTTTTCCTTTTTTTTCCAAATTGGAGCAAGCATGTCCCATCTAAAGAGGGCTTGTTGTTGTTGTCAGGAGGTGCCGTCGAGTCGTGTCCAACTCATAGCGACCCTCAGAAGGTTTTCAATGGCTGACTATTCTGGGATTGCCTCGGGAGTGGATTGCCACATCCTTCTCCCGTTTTTGCGGTGCTGGGAATCAAACTCAGGACCTCAGAGACTGCAGAGCGGCACTCTACCAACTGAGCTAAATCCCAGCTCTCTAAAGAGGGCAGTGGTTTCCAGTCCTGCTGACTGATGCTGTGTGGGAGTGACAGGCTAATGTGGCAAGGTCTGATTTTTTAGGAGAAGCTGGAAGGGCTGCATGTTTGCAGGAAAACTCCTAACCGCTAAACGTGGGGGATCATTTAATGTCCTGAAAGGTTTGGCCTCCTCGGTGCATGACCTTCCAGAGTGCTCCCCCAGTAGGATGTCCACAGGGTCTCCCTGGCCTTTGCTGTGCGTTCTTTTGTCCACGGGCTTTGCTGAAGCTCTGAATGAGCCCGTGGGTCTCCACGCTGCTCGTCTTTCTCTACCTCCCTCACACCCTCAAAGAAAATGTTTTCAACCAATTCTCCTGCAGCTTCCCCGGAGATACTTGCCTCCCCACCCGGGGAGCTGAAACGCAAAGCTTAGGCGATTCACTGACGGAGATTCAGGCAGCATGACAAGATGCTTTCAGGCTGGGAGGCCGGCCCAGCTATTATAATCTGGGCCAAGCCCCAGGCTGGGCTGCATGACCGTTCCAGCTTTCCATCACCAGGGCCAGCTTATACGGCCTCTGGTTTGGATCAGGGAGAATGGGGCTGGGTAGGGCACAGGAAATGTTGCAAGCATTCCAAAGATTTGGGACTGCAGCCTTAGTTTATTCAGACACACAGAGAGAGCCTATTGTTAAGGTGCAGCCGGGGGCTAGCCTTGACAACCTGCCTGTATCCCCAGTTGGTGGGAAAGCCTCGGCACCATCCATGGGCCATATTCTCTGAGACGCTCTTGGAGCTTTGCTTTCACCTCTTCTTTGGGGTTGAAAAATGATTTCCTGTGGACACGTGTTTAAGGAGGGTGGTGTCTGAGCCACTGGAAATTTTCTCAAAATACTAATGCCCAGACTTAATCTCTGGGTTTGTCCGTATCCAGGTCCAACACAAGATATGGAAAAAGCAGTCATTACCTGGGAATGTTTGTCCTGCCCTCTCCACAGGTGCAATTGCATCAATTACAGGTGTGCGCCCTTTCAGCCATTTGTGGGTGCACTGGGAGTTGGGCAGGGTGGCACAGGTTTGGGGATGCTAAATTTGGGTCAGGCTGGGAATTGGCTCAGTTGGTAGAGCACTGTGCTGCAGTCTCTGAGGTCCCAAGTTCAATTCCCAGCACCGCAAAAATGGGAGAAGGACCTGGCAATCCACTCCCAAGGCAATCCCGAAACAGTCAGCCATTGAAAACCCTATGAGGGTCGCTGTGAGTCGGATACCGACTTGACAGCACCTAACAACAACAAATAAGTTGGGTCAGCCTATCCGGAAAATCTCGGAATGTCAATACTGCCTGGCATTCTCATAGAGTTAAAGTTACGCACGCTGAGGATTAACTAGACACATGAGCCACAGAGCAGGGCAAGGCAGCCCAAGCTTTGGCCCTTCTCGTGAGTTCCAGCAAACTCTGTGCTTCCTGCCTCATTCACTCACTCGGGGTTCCCTTGCGCAGGATGAGGGGCTGGAACCTGGCCAGGGGCAAGACACTATTGGTAGCTCGCCTCTAGGGACTTCCGCGCTGTTTAGAAGAAATCTCTCTGTCCTGCCGGAAGCAGCCACTCTAAACCAAGGTGCTCGCATCGGCAAGCAGAGGGAGACGCGGGGTGCAGTCTCCGTTCCTCCTGGTGGGGTGTCCCTGTGCAGGCTACAACCCGCCTCCCTGTATGTGGCGGTCCTGGCCACAAGCTTTAGAGGCTTACTCACCCCTTTGCAGATGGCCACGGCTTCCTTGGACATGGACTTGGGATATGCCACGTTGTGCTCCATGATGGACTGGAAGAGCTCGTCCTCGTCCTCCCCTTCGAAAGGCGCCTGTGGGACAGAGGGCAGGGGAGGACACGGATCCCTACTTGCAATGCCCCACTGCCCCTCGTCAGCGAGTCCTCCTGCCTGGCGCCCAAGGTGAGGCCACACCCCAGGATTTTCAAGAAGATGAAAAAAAAAAAAAAAAAAAAAGAGGGGGGGGAAGAAACAAAAAGAAAGAAAAGAGAAAGAAAAAGAAAGAGAAAGCAAGAAAGAGAAAAAGAAAGGAAAGAGAGAAAGGAGAGAAGGAAAGAAAGAAAAAGAATGAAAGAGAAAGAGAGAGAAAGAAAGAGAGAGAGAAAGAGAGAGAGACAGAAAGAAAGAAAGACAGAGCGAGAAAGAGAAAAAGAGAGAGAAAGAAAAAGAAAGAAAGAAAAGGAAAGAAAGAAAGAGAAAGAAAGAGGAAGAAATAGAGAGAAACAAAGAAAGATAGAAAGAGAAAAGAAAAAGAAAGAGAGAGAAAGAAAGAGAAAGAAAGAAAAAGAGAGAGAAAGAAAGAAAGAAAAAAGAAAGGAGAGAAAGAAGAGAAAGGAAGAAAAAAAGAGAGACAGAGATAGAAAGAGAAAGAGAGAGAAAGAAAGAAAGAAAATAGGAAGGAAGGAAGGAAAGAAGGAAAGAGGGAAGGAAGGAAGGAACGTCCAACAAACTTGGCTAACCCAAAGGTTGGGAAAGCCACACAGGCTCAGACTCAAGAGCGTCAACAAGCTGTCACTTGCTTCTAAAGAAAGTATGTAGCTGGGGTGGAGGAGGCCTTCCTTTTTTTTTTTTTTTTAACAGATCACTTAAAATTCAATTACCTGCCCAGCCAACATTTCGTACAGCAGGACTCCGAATGCCCACCAATCCACGGACTTCCCGTAGGGCTGATAAGCAATGATCTGGAAGACAGAAGACACCCATCAGGCAGGGCTGGGGGTCCTGCGGAGACGGAACTGACTTTGCTTTCACATTAAGAGTGGACCAGATCTTCACTGGAGGAGGGTGGTTGGGGGAGGGCTCCCCTTTGGCTGTCTCCTGCCTACTGAAAGATTATGGTGGCTGCCTGTTAAGGTCTGGATTTGAAGTGCCCCAGCCACCCCAGCCAAAAGGCTCATGTGATGAGTGCTTGGTCCTCAGCTTGTGGCACTATTTTGGAAGGTTCTGGAAACTTTAGAAGGCAGAGCCTTGCTGGAGGAAGTGGGTCCCTGGGGGCAGGTCCTGGGGAGCTGTATCTTGCTCCAGACACTGCCTCTTCTCTCGGCTTCCTGTCCGTGGGAGGTAAGCAGCTCCCTTGCCACGATGTTCTGCCTCGCCATGGACCCAGAATCAAACAGAGTCAAGGACCACGGACTGATGCCTCTGAAGTCATGACCCCAAATACACGGTCCCCCTCTTTAAGCTGAAAGATCAGGCGTGTTGTTCACAGCTATGAAAAGCTAAAGTGCTATAGTGGTCCCAGAGGCCCGCCAGGGGCTCAGAGAGCAAACGGGAAGGCCAGTGAGCACCTGGGCTATTTCTCCACCTTGGCTACTCAGGGAATGACGGGCAGGAGTCAAAGGGGTCCTGCAGCTGGGCAAACACCTTCGAATGTCAGTTTGCCTTTTTATGCACCAAGTATGGTGTGCTATTGTTCTTTAAATTACAAAACAGTGCACAGGGCATTTTAAAGAGGAAAGGCTACTTTTATTTTTAATTGTAGAAGCAATAATATTTACATAATAATGTGTGTAGAGTTAACACTACTACTGAACTATAGACTTGGAAATGGTTACGATGGTAAATTTTACAGTATATCTCTGTGTGTGTGGTTTTCCTTTTCTTTTTCTTTTTCTTGCTTTTCTTTCTTTCTTTCTTTTCTTTTTTTTTTTTTGTCTGTATCATTTTTGTTGATGCTGGGGGCCAAACCCAGGGCCTCACCCAGTGCTAGGCAGGCACTTTGCCACTGAGGTACACCCCTAGCCTGACCTATATTTTTTTAAACTACAATAAAAAATAAAAGTGTTTTAAAATCAATACACTGTAGAGGCAGAGGCAAGAGGATGGCGAGTTTTAGGTCAGTCTAGGCTACATAGTGACACCCCGTCTCAAAAAAGCCAAGGGCTAAGCTGGGCGTGAGGGTGCACGCCAGTAATCCCAGTGGCTTGGGAGGTGGAGGCGGGAGGATCGCAAGTTTGAGACCAGAGGCAGTCTGCGTAACTTAGCAAGACCCTGTCTCAAAAAGTACACACAAAAAAAAATGGGCTGGGGGTGCAGCTCAGTGGTCCAGCACTTGCAAAGCATGCAGGAGCAAGGCCCTAAATTCAATCCTCCATACTACAAAAACAAACAAACAAACAAAAAAACCAAAAAACCAAACAAAACAAAAACAAGGGCCGGGGACGTAGCTCAATGGTGGACCATTTGCCTGGTGTATACGAGATCCTTGGTTTAGTCCCTGGCACCACAGAAGAAAAAAAGTAATGCCACTTGTTACATTTTGTGATTTATTTAGAAGATATGAAGTAAAATAGTGAAATGAAAACCACCCATAATCCTTCATCAAAAGAAAAATCATGACTTATATTTGATCTCTCTGCTTTTGGACTTTTTTTCTATAACTACATATTAAGCTGTGTGTATGTGTATTTTACATGTGCATAGACACTTATTTAGTGATTGGACCACTAACAAAGTGTGCTATTCCCTCGTCTTTCTCGTCTATTTGTAGTTGACATAATTGGTTCTTCCCTCTGCATGCCATTTCATTGGCTGGACCTACCGAAACCTATCTTACCAATTCCCAATGGACTAGGTTTCTTCTAATGTCATAGTACATGTCCTTATAATTGGGTATTTGGACAATAATTCTGTAAGATAAATTCCCAGCAGGAGAGTTAGTGGATCAAACGGCATGGACAGTTTGTGAGGGTGTTTCTGGTGAAGTCTAGAATAGCTATGTGTCCATCTGTCAAAACAACTGTGTCAAAGGCATGTTGAAGCGATCCAACAAAGGTCAAGGGTGAAGGTGTGGGTCAGTCTAACTTTGAATGCTGGCTATTATTTGCCAGGTGCATGCCCCTGGGGGGAAGTTACTTAGCCTTGTTAAACCTTACTTTCTGCTTCTATAAAATGAAATGGGTTGCTATGAGTCGGACCTGACTCAACGGCCCCGAACAACAACAACAAAATGAAATTTACCATAATATCTATGTTGTGGGGTTTTATGAGGATGAATGAGATCCTAGGTGCTCTTGAGCATTGCACCCTCACCATGTCAGCTTTTATTAAAATATCCTCCAAGTCAATCATTGCCTCTTTTACTCAATAAAGGTGTTGTAGCAAGCTTGGCTCGCCTGGGCTTTGCTCTAAAATCAGACATACACAGATGTTTGTCAGAGGACATGAAATTTCAGCTAGACAGGAAGAGTATGTTCAAGAGATCTGTAGCACAACATAGCGGCTATAGTGAACAACAGTGAATTGTACTCTCGAAAAATTGCTATGAGTATAGTTCTTTATTATTCTTACCACCGAAAAGGGTAAATATATGAGACCTCACATATGCTAATTAGTCTACAGTCATAACTCCCTGAGGTCCAATCTCATCTGATCTCAGAAGCTAAGCAGGGTTGGACCGGCTAGTCCTTGGATGGGGAACTGCTGGGGAATACCAGGTACTGTAGGGTAGGGAGAAGGACTGACAGCCCACTCCCGAAACAGCCATCAAAACCCTATGAATAGCAGAGAAGCACTGACATAGTGCTGGGCATGGCATGGTGTTGGGGAGCGTTTCACTCTGTTGTACATCAGGTTTCTATGAGTCAGACCAACTTGAGGGCACCTAACAACATCAACAATATACCAATTAACTCAATTCAGCCCTTCCAGAAGGATTCCTATGTCAAGACATGTTGTACAAGATGTCAAGTCCATGGCACCCATCGTTGTTGGTACAACAATCGTTGTTGGGTGCCATGTAGTCAAGTCCAACTCACAGCGACCCTCATAGGATTTTCAATGGCTGACTGTTTCCAGATTGCTTCAGGAGTGGATTGCCACATCCTTCTCCTGTTTTTGTGGTGCTGGGGATCAAACCTGGGTCCTCAGAGAGTGTGGAATGGCATTCTACCAACTGAGCTAAACTCCAGCCCATTGTATGTGATAGATGTATATAACTTTTAGTTGTAAATTGAACACAAACAACTGAGTAAATACACAAATAAATAAAAAAGAAATGCCCTCTGAGGAAAAGTAACTGTAAGACCTGAAAGCCTTCTGTGAGAACACTTCCCCAGAAAGCGTTTTCACACTTTCAAGGTACTTCATGTCCTATTTGGTCCTCCTGACAACCTGACAAGTTAATCCTTTCACAAAGGAAAACAGAACCTGGGGAGGTGAAAGAAGTTGCCAGGGTGCCCAGTTAGTTAACAGAGAAGCTTAACTTCTTGCGGTGAATTTCTCCCATCTGTGGACGGGAAAGATAGGCGGCTCTACAGGCCACAGGGTCTCGGGGCCTTTGTACAACCAACCTGGAACTATTGAAAACCATGGATCCCACGCCCCACCCCACCTCAGTGGTGCCTATTCAACAGATCTGGGGTAGCCCTTGGGAATCCCACATTTTACAAGCTCCCCCTCCATGACTCCATGTGCAGCTGGTATCGGGAACCAGAGACCATCAAACTCACGCCACATCCAGGAACTGCGTTATGGAGTGTGGCTGATACTCCAATTAACCTGCTGTTGTTGTTGTTAGGTGCCATCGAGTCAGTATCTGACTCACAGCGACTCTTATAGGGTTTTCGATGGCTGATTGTTTCGGGATTGCCTCGGGAGTGGATTGCCAATTGGTACCTAATAGTATTTTCTACTACAAAAGAAAGTTTCTATTATAAAAAAAAAGTTAGTCCATATAGATGTACTCTCCTCTTTCTATGGGCGATATAGGATTTTCTAACATGAATGTAGCCTATTTTAGCTAATTATTCCTTAATTCATAGTCATTGAAGTACCTCCCATTTTTAACTATTAGAAGGATAATGTTTGGTGAAGGAAGGACTTTGAACACACACCCTTCTCCCCTCGGGTGTGTGTGCATGTGTATGTACCTGGGCCCGTGCATAAACTACATTCCCAGAGAAGGAATGGCTTTGGCACAAGAGGATGAAGACTTTAAAGTTTATGCCACATCACTCAGTTCCGTGGGGACTCCTATCCTCATTGCTACACGTCAAGTCACTGAGAATCAAGGAAAAGACGGATTCTAGAGTGTCTCTTTCCAAGACTCTCTGATATATACTCAGTGGCTTTCCTGAAAAAAAAAAAAAGTAACAGATTGCAGCATGCCACTTTTCCAAGCACCAACTCAGAGCAAAAGGAAAATGGACTGCCTGGCACAAATGATTGTGCCATGTCATGCTAGCAAAAGCCACTCACTGACCAATTCCTTTGGGAGGAGAAAGGAGGCACTCATTTCATTTATATCTTTTCATTTATACCTTTTCATTTATGTCTTTTCATTTCTATCATCTTTTCCTTTATATATTTTCATTTATATCTTTTCACTTATATCTTTGTCATGGGAAAGAGCCCTTGGGGTCTCCCAGGGTTTGCCACAACTGCCACGTGCACAGCACACAGGCCCTGTGTCACATGTCAGCCTGGGGAATCTGTCCCCTTGCTCCTTTTTTCTCAACAAACATTTCAATGTCATAATTAGGAAGCATCATATGGCCAATGAGCCACAGCAGCTTGACGGAGAATTTTACTGATGTGTGTTGGATGGTTCTTTGGAGTTTTATTTAAGATTTCTCTCAAACCTTGATGTATTTTGGGCCTGAGCTTCTGGATGTGTGCTGAGCTCATTTGCATGTGCGATCGCCAAGAAACGACTTAGAGTGTAGGATAAGGTCCCACGCGGGGCTGCCACGGAACACCTTGACCCTTCCCAGCCCTCGCGTGGCCATCTGCGAGGCAGCGGGGACACTGTGGCAAGGTGGATGTGCATGAGGGGTGCCCTCAGTTCTCACCTCTGGTGCAATGTAGTCTGGAGTGCCACAGAATGTCTTGGTCGTTACTCCATCCCAGATGTTCTCCTTACACATGCCAAAGTCAGCGATCTTGATGTGCCCTTCAGAATCCAGCATCACATTGTCGAGTTTTAGGTCGCTGTGGCAGACAGAAGCATTTTGATATTTAGTTACTTGCTGTTTATTTCCAGCCAACCAACACTCACTCACTGTTGTTGTTGTTAGGTGCCATCGAGTCAGTATCCGACTCATAGCGACCCTACATACAACAGATGAAACACTCTTGTCAGTGCTTCTCTGCTATTCATAGGGTTTTCAATGGCAGATTGATTGGGAGTGGGTTGCCAGGTCCTTCTCCCAAGCCTACAGTATTTGGTGTTCCCAGGTGGTCTCCCATCCAAGTACTAACCAGGCCCGACCCTGCTTAGCTTCTGAGATCTGATGGGATGGGATGCTACAGGGCTATGGCTGCAGGCTCACTCACTCACTAGACATATGTTATACACTGTGCTAGGTGCTGTGTGGGCCCAAAGGGAAGCCCTCTGCAAGCTTACAGTCTGTCAGGGAGATTTAAAGAAAGGGTGCACAATCTCCCGTGCCCTTCTTTTTCTACAGAGGCATGTATGCTAAGTGTCTCATGAGGACATCGTGAGACAGCAGCTCTGGGAAGACAGAGACCCACAGAACGTTAAACAATGACAACAGCATCCATAGAGGCTTCCCGTGTGCAAGAAATTCTGAGAGTTGACCTTTGCCACTTCAGACCCTGTATATTTTGCAGATAGAGAGAGCTGTCATGAAATTATGATTTTTAAAAGATATCTCCGAAGGTGATGGAGGAAAAAAATGATTGAGTAAAACTTATTTAACTCCAAGTACTTCAAGCTGTCCCAGGCGACTTTGAAGGGCATGATTCAGGAGTTTTCCACTGACTGTTTCAATCAAAAGATATCTGTTGTCTACTGTGCCATGTGACAGGCACTGTGCTTCGGGCTAGGTATGTTAGCTGTGGAGAAGATAAATAAGCAAACTGCTCTAATTCAGAATCATTTCTAGTGTAGGGGAAAAGATAGTTAACTGGTATCCTAACTTACAAGGATGACTATTAAGATTCTGCTAATTGATATAAGGGGCTGGGATTTAGCTCAGTTGGTAGAGTGCTGCTCTGCAGTCTCTGAGGCCCTGAGTTCGATTTCCAGCACCGCAAAATGGGAGAAGGATGTGGCAACCCACTCCCAAGGCAATCCCGAAACAATCAGCCATTGAAAGCCCTATGAGGGCCGCTATGAGTCAGACTCGACTCCACGGCACCTAACAACAACCACAAGTGGTATAATGACAAGGAAGAAGACAATGAGATTGTTATGGGGGAGGTCACTATAAACAGGGTGTCAGGAAAGACCTCCCCGAGGAAGCCACATTTGAGCTTTAGCCTGAAGAATACATGCCATACTCATTCTGTTATCTCCATCTGGGCAGATGAGAAGAGCTTGATATTTTGAGCAACCCTTGCATATTTCTAGCATATATGGTCACTTCAATATCAACACGCTTCCTCCTAAATACCAACTCCAGTGTGTACTGACTCCAGTGTACTGACTCCAGCACCAGGGTTAGAAATGACCTATGGATCAGATGCCCAGGTCCTAATAGAAGAGGAGGAAGTCCAGTTTCCTTAGAGGTGAGCAGATCTCCTGCAAAACTGGGAGCTCTCCCTTCAATCACCTTCACTGGGCTGTGGATGTAGGTGGCTTTTGCCTGTTCTAGCACTTTGGGGTGAGATCATTATGATATGTCTTTGAAAATTACCCTTCCCTGATTCTCAAGCCAGGTAGTGAGGCTAGTACTGACCCTACCTTCTGGCCCCAGGAGTGGGCATATGGGTCTGTCCTGTGGACAGTATTTCCAGTGGAAATACTCTATTCCTGCTGGTCATGGTGACTGGTTCAGGAGTAGGCATAGGACCCAATCTGCCCCCACCAAAACTCTGGCATTTTGCAGCTTGCTCAGGTGCTGGAATATAATTCTAGAAGCTCCAGGGGCCACTTGATGGAATGAAGAAAGCTAATAAAGATAAGGGAGAGGTACCTGGCAACGCACTCCCTAAACAGTCTGCCATGGAAAACCCTATGAATAGCAGAGAAGCACTGACAATAGTACCAGGCATGGCACAATGTCAGGGAGTGTTTCGTTCTGTTGTACACAGGGTCATTATGAGTTGGACCTGATAGCACCTAACAACCACAACAAACAAAGGTAAAGCAGAGTCTAAAGGGAAGATGATCAAGGAACCATCATCAACGTCATTTCAGCCCCAGCGTCTATCCAGGTCTAAAGTCAAATCTGCCCCCGGACTTTTTTGTTATGGCAGCCAAGAAATATCTCTCTAACTTAAGTTAGCTGGAACTGAGGTGCTGCCATTACTTCCAATGAAAAGAATACATATCCTGGTACCACCCATCTGTGTCTGTGAGGTCCATTCATCCAAGGGAAGGTCACTTGCACCCAGTGTTTGCCAACAGCTACCTTTCCTTTCAGCTATATTTGGCGCTGTCCATGGTACCAACTCATAGCCCGCTTCTTGCTTATCTATAAGCCTGGTGGTCTCTGAAGGCCAGGTTGGAACTTAGAAATGCCAGACCACGGAACAACTAGCTTCAACTAAACATACTAGATCTATGTGTGATTTTCTTCACAGTAATACATGGCATCTCCTCAACTGGACCACCTGCCCAAGAATAAGCTGCTGGGTCAACTCAAGAAGTGAAAAGGTCTTCATCTAACATAGGAAAAAAGTCTCAGGTGCCGAGATCCAGCAGGTCTTGGGGCTGAAGGACACCCAAGGCATATTCATCACCACATAGGACATCCTGTACAGGCATTAGGACCTAATGTCAGCACATAAGAAGAAAATCATGGACAGCGCCTTGCTAGTGCATTGATTTGATATTGTATTCTTTTGATGCACATAATAAATCCTCTTTTCTGCTTCCAAGGGAGCTGGAACAATTTTTTTTTCTCTTCAGAAATCTATTAAGGGCAGAATCAACACACATTCCAGAGATAATGATCAATAAATCAGACTCTAAGTTTGACAGGAAGGATCTTTTGTCCTTCTCCGATGTCCCCCAACATGTCCAGCCATATTCCCCAGAGGGAGAAAGTTTAATATAATTTGTCATCCGCTTTCCTTAGGAACTTTCCAATTGGATAGAGATCTAAATGAAGGAGGGAATGATTTGTAAGATTTTAAAAGACTTTACCACCAGGAAGGCAATCTCTATGAAATTATAAAAACACAACAACCTTTTGTCACGTATTTTTTTTTATAATTTCTATTTGATTATCAATTTTGAGAACTCTGTCTCAATCAAGTTTCTTGACAGTGAGCCACAAAAATCAACTCTGGTGATTTACTTGAAAAGAAATCTATAAAAGGATATTGGGGAGCTCATGAAATCTGAGGGTGCAGAACCAGTTTGGGAATTTATTGTTGTTAGGTGCTGTCGAGTCAGTATCCGACTCATAGCGACCCTCTGTACAACAGTGGAAACACTATTGTCAGTGCTTCTCTGCTGTTCATAGGGTTTTCAATGGCAGGTTGATTTTTGGGAGGGGGTTGCCAGGTCCTTCTCCCAATGGGAATTTATACAAGGCAGAAATAGCACGTAAGAGCAGTGCAGAATGGGTCCAATGAATATGCCACCAATGCCACCTCTTGGTCCATGAAGTCCTAATGCTGACCTCCACCAACAACCACTTTTGTTGCCTCTGCAAAGTAGCTGTAACTGATTACTACAGCCTCTCAGCTCCACAGACTTAGTTCCTTGGTCCCAATGTCTTGGGGGAGCATGACTACCTGTCTGAGCCCAGATCATGGGATTACCCTTGCTGTGGGGAAGCTGTGATCAGGAGCTTCTGGCGCTTCCAATCCCCATGACAGGAAACGGACTCTGTGCTTACACATGAAGGAAAGGGGTTCAGATGCTGATTGGCTTAAGATATTAATAAATACCATTTCTATAATCTGTATTAAGAATGGGGGCTGGAAGGGGGAATGTGTATATATGTCAGGAGAGAGAGATTCAGAGTAGGTATGACCTTAGCAATTAAAATGCTAATCTTTGGGGTTTTAAGACCTGATGGGACAATGGCTTGGATCCATGGACCCCAGATCCCCATCCAGTTCCATGCTAAAGCCTGGAAACTAGGCCTGAGTTTGCAACTCAGTTGACAAGAACACAAATCACTGCCTCTCTGGGTTCCTACACTGGGGCTGGATCCCCTTCTAATACTTGCAGTTCTATTCTTCTCAAGAGTCTGATTGGCTTTGTTCTTCTGGAGGCACATCCTGCGCAAGAGTTAAACCTACTGTCAGCACATATGGTAAAAATCATGTAGCGTGCAAAGCTGTCCACGATTGCCATATTTTTGGGTAAGCAGCAACAGAAGTTATCGTGCGAGTGGAAGCGTCATATCATATGGAAGACAACGTATACCTTCTGAAGCCCAAATCGCACACAGGGTAAGACACTTTCACTGCGAGTATTGCGAGGGAAACAGGGAACATGGAGGAGTCACCTGCCCCGTCTCCTGGGAAAACTGGAGGAGTCACCTGCCCCATCTCCCAGGGAAAGTGGAGGAGTCACCTGCCCTGTCTCCTGGGGGAAGTAGAGGAGTCACCTGCCCCATCTCCTGGGGAAATGGAAGAGTCACCTGCCCCGTCTCCTGGGAAAGTGGAGGAGTCACCTGCCCCATTTCCTGGGGAACATGGAGGAGTCACCTGCCCCATCTCCTGGGAAAGTGGAGGAGTCACCTGCCCCATCTCCTGGGAAAGTGGAGGAGTCACCTGCCCCATCTCCTGGGGGAAAGGGGAGGAGTCACCTGCCCCATCTCCTGGGAAACTGGAAGAGTCACCTGCCCCATCTCCTGGGAAAGTGGAGGAGTCACCTGCCCCATCTCCTGGAAAAGTGGAGGAGTCACCTGCCCTATCTCCTGGGAAAGCGGAGGAGTCACCTGCCCCATTTCCTGGGGAACATGGAGGAGTCACCTGCCCCATCTCCTGGAGAAATGGAGGAGTCACCTGCCCCATCTCCTGGGAAAGTGGAGGAGTCACCTGCCCTATCTCCTGGAAAACTGGAGGAGTCACCTGCCCCATCTCCTGGGGAACATGGAGGAGTCACCTGCCCTGTCTCCTGGGAAAGTGGAGGAGTCACCTGCCCAGTCTCCTGCTCACACAGTGACACTCATTCATGGAGGGTGAGCCTGGGCAGGATGACCATGCTATTTAAAAATGTAAATTCTTCTCTGTGTTTCTAGAAGTCACTGGAATACTCTTGAGCTAGGCCAAACCACTCTTCCTCCTTCCCTTCATCTCTGCTTTATCAGGACAAAACAGGGACGGTGGGTGCTCTCCATGCTCCAAAAGATCATCCCTTGCCCTCTAGATTGCTTATCACTGCTCCTAGGAGTGAGCAGAAGCCTCAGGGCTCCGCAGGATTCTGGTGGGTTCTCCCCCTTCCCTCCCTCCGCTCCTTCAGCGCCCACAGCCTTACCTCTACCACCTTCCTTGCAACACCAGGGCTAATGTCCCCGTGCCCGTTGGCCCTGCATCCTTCAGTTGCAGCAAAAGGCCCAGGGCTCCCCGGTCACCTCGAACTCCAGACCCTCATTTCCACACTCTCTACAGAGTGAGTGGCAACTGCCCACCACCCACCACCCCCAGCCTCCTTCTCCTGCTTGATTTCTCTCCATGGCGCCGTCACTACTCAACAGACTGTATTTTTATAATTTACTTCTCCGCCTCCCACCAGTAGAATCTAAGCTCCACAAGGGCAAGAGTTTCGTCTGTTTTCTCCCCCGCCACATATTATTTCCTCCTCCCAGAGTCATACCTAGCACATAGTAGGCTTTTGGTAAATGTTTGCCAAACAAATGAAGGGACTGAATTTCCACCGCTCTTCATGGTCTGTTAAATACACCCTCATCTAAGCCAAGTGCCGCTTGGAAGCCCCATGCCCCTGCCAACCCCTTTTGCAAAACAAATCAGCCCAAGTCCCAGCTGCCAGCGCCTTTTGCATCCATGCAGTGCGAGGAGAATTGTACACTCCAGAGTCACTGACAAATAACAGCCTCAGGCTCCGCAGTCTTCCTTGCATGAAATATAAAATGGTATGACTCATACCGCTCCGATCATACACTTGATCTTCCCAAATCCAGCAAATGCCAGCTTCTGAACTTCAGCCTGTCTTTCAGGGCAAGCTACTCAGAGATCTAGTTCCAAATTGTAGTTACATGCAAAAAAGAAAATGGTTTCATAATAATATGATCCACCCCATTTGGCCAGCCAGTGGTCTTTTCTGGCTCCCCAAATTTGGGATCTAGGAGCAAGGGGAAGAAGTATCGGAGCCCTCTTGGTGAGCCTTCTCGTCTCTTCTTAGAGTCTCCTACCAATCTTATATGTAAGGTCTCAAACCATCGTTGGCAAGGTAGTCCATCAGATTTTTCTATCACCATATAGAGCTGCCCAAACTTTGCCAGGGCAGTGGGCGATGCTGCCTGACAGAACATATGCCCAAGTTAGTACTGGAGGATTCCTCCCCCAGCACAGATTCTAATTTTAAAAGCAGTTGAAGAAAGAGGCAGGGAAGGGAGGAGCTGAAGGATCCCAGAAGATGGAAAGGACGGCCGCGGTCCCTTACCGGTAAATGATGCCCTTGCTCTGTAAGAAGAACAAACCGATGGCAATTTCTGCAGCGTAAAATCTGAAATGAGAAAAGAAAAGAAGCGATGGAGAAATCCAAGGACATCGTATGCTTGGCAACTGTCAGAATTCAATACAATATTGAACCAGGAACAGGGTGATGAGGTCTCACCATGGATGGTCAGCTACATATCTCATAAATGCTGAGCGTGTGGGGGGAGGGGAGGGTGGTTGAGAGAGCAGCGTGGCTGCTTTGAGGAGACACTGAGGCTGGGCAAAGATCTAGCACCTGCACAGTGGGCTGGGCACCATGGGATAGGATGTGCCGGACGAGCAATGAAATTTCCAACTGGCGCAAGTTAGAATATCTTAGTAGGAATAGGTAACATCTGTCGAAGGGGTTCCATCCACCTCACATCATTTTAGGCATGATTTGATCTAATTCTATTATAACCTCATACCATAGGTCCTGGGGCTGGGATTTAGCTCAGTTGGTAGAGCGCTGTGCTGCAGTCTCTGAGGTTCCGAGTTCAATTCCCAGTACCCCCAAAATAGGAGAAGGACCTGGCAATCCACTCCCAAGGCAATCCCGAAACAGTCAGCCACTGAAAACCCTATGAGGGTTGCTATGAGTCGGATACCGACTTGACAGCACCTAACAACAACAACAATAACAATAGGCCCTATTAGTACCTCCCTGCTCTTCAAGTGGGGAAACTGAGGCTCAGGGAGATGAACTCTGAGAGGAGCTTAGCCAAGATATATAGCAAATGGATGGAACATCCAGGATTGGGGAGAGTGTGTGCCTAAAGTGTAACCTCTCTAGAAAGGGACACAAAGAAAGAAAGAGGTTTGGAGAGAACTGGAAAGCCCACTGGACCACAAGGGCTGGGCAGTGCTTTGGGGAACCATGCAGAAGCCTGATGCTATGTCTTATGTGATAATAGAATTAAGCCTGCATTGTAGCTTCTGATCCCATGAGATCTCGGAAGCTAAGCAGGGTGGGGCCTGGTTGGTACTTGGATGGGAGACCACCTGGGAAAACCAGATACTGTAGACTTGGAAGAAGGACCTGGCAACCCATTTCCAAAAATCAATCTGCCATTGAAAACCCAATGAATAGCAGAGAAGCACTGACAATACTGTTTTGCCTGTCATACGTAGGGTCGCTATGAGTTGGACACTGACTTGATAGCACCTAACAACAATAACAATTCTTGTTGCTGCTGTTGTTAGGTGCCGGTGAGTTGGATAACCAATCAGATGCCTTAAATAAAAGAAGAACAAAGCCCACGGTCCCACTATAGTTGTGCCAAGAGATATGGATGGGTTGATTTGGAAGCTCAAGAATAATGTAAACCCTACCAGAACATATCCACAGCCATACTGCCCTGGAGCCTAAGCTCTGCTGATCTCGGAAGCTAAGCAGGGTCAGGCCTGATGGGAGATCATCTGGGAACACCAGGAGCTGTAGGCTGGGGAGGACATGGTAGCCCACTTCCAAAAAACAATCAGCCACCCAAAACCCTATAAATAGCAGAGAAGCACTGACAATAGTGTCTGGCGTGGCACAGTGCTGGGTAGTGTTTCATTCTAGTTTACACAGCTAGTGACCCTCTGGAATGGCAGAGTGGGGTCTTAGGCAAGCTTCAGGGGCTTTCTGGAGGTGCAACAAATTCTAAGCAGACTCCGTAGGGGAGAATACTGATACTACTTCCTATGATTCTCTAAAGTTCCTGCTCACCCACAGGGTTTTATACAAGGCAGTAACATGAGGAAATATTTATTTTAAAAAATAAGAGACTCTGAAGGGGACAAAATGGATTTAACAGGGGAAATATTTTTCCAAAAATCCAGAATCAGTCTCCCATCCCAGGAGTCCACAACCCATTGCCGCCAGTTAACGTGATCCTTCATCTCCCTGGAGTGCAGAAATCCACCAGAGAGTGGTGTGAGGGAAGAACTGGAGTAAAAACACACGAGTCAGAATTCTGGATCAGTCTTGTTGTAGTTCTGAGATCCGAAGCAAGTTTCCAAGACCCTCTGGGTCTCAGTTTCCTTGTTTGTAAAACCTGCCACCCACAGTTACTCTAAGGATTAAATGAGACCATGTTTGTTAAGTGCTCATGGCCCGGCACATAGTAGGACCTCAATAAATATTAGCAAATGAACAAACAAAACACGCAATGCCATTCCCCGAGGAAGCTATAAGACCTTCCTCAGGAGTCAGGAGCAAGAATTAGAGATAAATAGCCGTGGGTTTAGAACTTCAGGTTCTTAGCTGGTCAGGGAAGACAAAGAATCTTCTCTTACTGAGCAAGACACCTTTCTCCACTGGCCACATGTTTCTCACAAAGCAGCAGCCTGAGATGTTGAAAAATCCCTCTTTGGCTAAAACCCCAAAGGAACTAAGAACCCACCCAATGATCCCATGGGAAAAGCACAGCACGAGTTCTCCCTTACACAGCGTGAGGCTCCTTGAACCGGCCAACTTGCTGGATGTGGTACATGAGGTCGCCTCCGTTCACGTACTCCATCACGAAGTACAGGCGGTCCTGGAGAAAGAGAAGGAACGGCACAATCAGCATCCTATCTTCTCAGGTTGCAAGTGCAGAGCTGCTGGGATTTATGACCAAAGCTATAAGGACTCTGATACTTCCTTATGTGTTGGGTACAGTGCTTCTTCAAGGGTAACATCTATGCCACTGGGTGTATGGGAACAAGCAAGGGTGGGAAGCAAATCACTTTTTAATTAATAACTACATATTGAAATTCATTTGTGCTGGGAAATATAGTTAGCACATTAACCTTGTGACTTGATGATGATGAGGATGATGATTTAGGACAAGATTGACTGTAACAAAAAGTGGAAAATATTAAGGAAACAATACTACAGATAATAGGTAACTAGAAGCCGGCCTCCACTTTGCTCCTCTAATAATTGTTCACCTCTTGGTATACATGTCCTTGTGTACATATCCTTCCCACAATGACTAGGACTAACTTGTGTAACCAACAGGACACATAATTTCTGGCCTCAGGTCATAAAAGACCTTACAGCCTCTACCCTGCTTCTTCCTGGATCACACAGTCTTGGGGAAGCCAGCTGCCATGTTGGAAGGCTGCTCAAGCAGCACTGTGGAGATACGTAGTTGGCAAAGGATGGTGGCCTCCTGCCAAAATCCAGCACCAACTCCCCAGTCATTTGAATGAACCATGCTGGAAACAGATCCTTCTGCTCAGTCAAGCCTTTGGAGGATGGCAGTCCCACCTGGCAAGTTGAATGCAACTTCATTTGAGACCCAAAGCTAAAGTCTTTGGGAGGTAAGCAAGCCCCAAATCCCTGACCCACAGAAACTGTGAGGTAATAAATGCTTACTGTTGTTTTAATCCACTGAGTTTTGATGTATTCAGCAATAGATAAATAACCTAGTGGCTATCAAATGCTAAACAAAACATAAATTGTCAAAGTTTGAAAAATAATAGCCTAGGAGGACCACGATGGTTGGGATCTGAAATGTCTCCCAGAAGTCTGTGTGTTGAAGGCTTGGTCCCCAATTGTGTTAGCTAGCTTTCTTGTTGCTGTGACCAAATACCTGAGGTAATGACTTAAGAAGACAAAAGGTTAATTTTTAGCTCATGGTTTCAGAGGTTTCAGTCCATGGCCTTTTGGCTCCACGTTCCTGGGCCTGAGGGAAAGCAATAAGTACATCATGGTAGCAGGACCATGTGGCAGAGGGCATTCACTTCATGGCAGACAGGAAGCAGACAGTAGGAATGCGGGAGAGGGCCAGGGCAAGGCACAGCCACCAAGGATACGCCCCTAGTGACCTACTTCTTCCACCTAGGCCCACCTCCTACTTTTCACCACCTCCCAAGGATGCCATCACATTATGAACCCACCACAGGATGAATCCAGTCATTAGGTCAGATCGCGCAGGAGCAAATCACTCCTCCATAGCTTGTCAGCTGACAGCTGGGTCCCAAGCCCATGAACCCATGAGGGACATCTTGAGTTCAAAGCATAATACCAATGGAGCAATGTTCTCCGGTGGAGCCTTTGGAAGGTGACTGGGTCACCTCTGGGTAGGTATGGATCACTGGGTCATCTCATGAATGAATTAGCCCACATATAGAACTACTACTCAGTCATAATTTCGCCCAATCCCATAACCAGTGAGTTATGACTGGACTATTGGGAAATGGGACAAACTTCAGGAGGTAGAGCTCATTGAGGCATGCCTTTGAAGGGTGCACTGTGTTCTCTCCCTCTCTGTGTCTCTCTCTGTCTCTCTTTCTTCTCTCCCCTCTATGTGTGTTTCTCTGTCTCTCTGTGTCTCTCTCCCTCCCTCCCTCTCTTTCTCCCTGTGTGTCTCTCTGTCTCTGTCTCTGTGTCTCTTTCTTCCTTCCTCTCTCTCTCCCTCTCTCCCTCTGTCTTCCTCTCTCTCTCTCCCCCTCTCCCTCCCTCTCTCTCCCTGTGTGTCTCTCTCTGTCTCTCTCTTTCCCTCTCTGTCTCTGTGTCTCTCTTCCTTCCTCTCTCTCTTCCTCTGTCTTCCTCCTCTCTCCTCTCTTCTCTCCCTCTCTCTCCCTCCCTCTTTCTCTCTCCCTGTGTGTTTCTCTCTGTCTCTCTTTCCCTCTCTGTCTCTCTCTGTCTCTGTGTCTCTTTCTCTTCCCTCCTCTCTGTCCTCTCTCTCCTCTCTCCCTCTCTATCTTTCTCTCTTTCTCCTCTCTTCTCTCTCTCCTTCCTTTCCTCTCTCTTGCTGTGTGTCTCTCTCTGTGTCTGTCTCTCTGTCTCCCCCTGTCTCTGTCTCTCTCTCCATCCCTCCCTCTCTCCCTCTTCCTCTCTCTCCCCCTGTCTCTGTCTCTCTCTCCCTCCCTCCCTCTCTCCCTCTTCCTCTCTCTCCCCCTGTCTCTGTCTCTGTCTCTCTCCCTCCCTCTCTCCCTCTCCCTCTCCCTCTGCTTCCTGGCTATCATGATGTGAGTGGTTTTGCTCCCTCACACTCTCCACTATGATGTTCAGTGACGGGGCCCAGTGACCATGGACTGAAACCTCTGAAACCACGAACCAAAATAAATCCTTTCTCCTTTTAAGATGTAGACTCAGGCATTTTGTCACAGTGATGGAAAGATGACTAACACGAGGACATATTCAGAAGTAAAGGAGCTGGGGCCAGAAAAAAAGAAGTCCATTTTCCCATTTGGGGAAATTTTTTTTTACCATGACTCAAGAGATGTTGTAAACTTTTTCAGCTCAGGGGCTACATCCTCCCTGGCTGAATAATCAGTTCCTGGCACCAAGACCAGTCCATAGCAGGCGCCCAGAGGGCAAAAGAGCACAGGCTTCAGCGCCAAAGAGATTTTATTTGGAAATGGAGATCTGCCTCCTGATATGTGGGGGTATCTGGAGAAGTCATTTAACCTGGGGTTTCCTCATCTGGAAAGCAAGGGTAATAACAGAACCACAGTGGTGGTGTTGAGATTAAATGGGGCAGATGGGCATCGCGGTGTTTGGGAAGCACCGGCCCATGGTTTGCCTTCTCTCTTTCCATCAAATGGTGTTTGATAAATGAATTAATGGCTTCACCGCTTCCTAGAGACTCCTGCAAGAGTTAAATTGCTTCTCCGTGCTGCCTTCCCTTGGCTGGCAGTGGCAGGGTCTGCACTAACTATTTGTAGGGAACTGAAGTCCCCCTCATGTTCTCTGCCTAAAAAAAACACTTCCTTTAACCCACCCGATCTAAATTGGGTCTGCTCCTTATAGTCTTGCATGAACCTCTATGGGTTTTTCCCCTACGATCGCATCATCATTTGTGACTATCTATTTAACTGACTGACATTTCATTTCACTTATTTATTCACTCACTAATTAAATAAAAAACATTCATAGAGCCCCACTGGGGACCAGGTTATAGGTGTCGGGGTTATAACAGTGAACAGAGTCAACACGTCCCCCTGACTTGACATTTCATTCTACTAGAGTGACAGACAAAGATAACACCAGGCATAACACATAAATTATACACTGTTAAAGCATAATACTTGCTACAGAATAAACAAAGAAGATTAAGAAGGATTGGGAATGCCGCCTGGAAGAGATGACAGAAAACTCTTCCAGTTTCAAAGAAGTGTTCAGGGCAAACCTAATTAAGAAGATGATTAGCAAAGAATTGAATGAGGGGAGGAAGGCAGCAATGTGGATACCTTGAGCAAGAGCTCACCGGGTGGAGGAAACAGTTTGTGCAAAGGCCCAGGGGCTAGAGCACACCTAAAGTACTTTAGGATCCATGAGGAACCAGTGAGATTGAAGAGAAGAAAGGAGACAGGCAGGAGAGGAGGCCAGGGAGGTGACAAAGGACTCAGATAACATAAAGCTTCCTGGGTTAATATGAAGAGCTTGGTTTTCCATTTACAAGGAACTTTCTGACACCTGATATAATTGAACATACCACAAAGTCAGGGGCCTTGTCAAATTTGTTTACCACCATATACCAAGAATCCCGCACCATATCTTACAAGCCATCAATGTGCATTCATTGAGTGAATGAATGAGCAATCCCAAAGGCATCCGAAGCAGCAGTCATGAGTCAGAGGGTTGGAATGGAAGCCCTGGTTCCCCAGTTCCTAGCTAGGGAAGATCCCTTTCCATCCCCAAGCCTTGAGTCCACATTTGTAAGATGAGGATAATATAGCCAACCATCGAGAACAGAGCGGCTGAAGGGCTCGAATAAAGCACACTCAGTGGGAAGGAAGGTGAATTGGCCTTGCCTAGTTAAGCCAGACCATTGCTGTTCTGACTCCCATTGGATCTCATTTTAATTGATCATCAACTCCATTGGGTGGGTCATGATCAACTTCTAAAAAATGAAAAATTAAGAATGAAAATGGAATAGAAATGATTAGAGTTCCCTGCACAGAGTATCACAAAGTATGATTCTGTGAAATGTAGTTTCGGTTGGATTTATGGCTCCTAAGGCTGGGTTTGGCTGGGATTTAGCTCAGTTGGTAGAGCGCCGCTCTGTAGTCTCTGAGGTCCCGGGTTCGATTCCCAGCACTGCAAAAATGGGAGAAGGACGTGGCAATCCACTCCCAAGGTAATCTCGGAAACAATCAGCCATTGAAAACTCTACAATGGTTGCTATGTGTTGGACAGGACTCGATAGCACCTGACAACAACAACAACAACAGCAACAACAACAACAAGGCTGGGTTGCCTGCAGCTGTACCACTGTGGTGTCCAATCCCATCAGATCTCAGAAGCTAAGCAGGGTCGGGCCTGGTTAGTACTTGGATGGGAGACCGCCTGGGAACACCAGGTGCTGTAGGCTTGGGAGATGGACCCGGCAACCCACTCCCAAAAATCAATCTGCCATTGAAAACCCTATGAATAACAGAGAAGCACTGACAATAGTGTTTTATCTATTGTACGCAGGGTTGCCATGAGTTGGACACTGACTTGATGGCATTGTAAAAAGTGGTTTAATGTTAAAAATTGCGACGCTATCATAAGGGGCTGTAAAGTCAAGAGCACAGGTGCTGGGAAGCAAAGTGTAGGGCACAGGTTCCACTTCTGAAATCTCATCCCACTACTTACTCCTTACACGACACTGACTGGTTACCCAGCCCCTCGAGTCATTAGCTTTCCCTTCACCCATCAAGCGGACGTTCTTCAACTGCCCCCACAGTGTAGTAATCAGATGGCATATGTGAGGTGTCCGACATGACGCTGACCATAGATCAATGCTGAATCCACCACTGAAGAAAATCTTTATAGGGCATAGAACTTTATCATACAAACACATACACACGCACGCGCACACA
The DNA here is from genome assembly GCA_007922755.1 of Pedetes capensis. Lineage (NCBI taxonomy): Eukaryota > Metazoa > Chordata > Mammalia > Rodentia > Pedetidae > Pedetes > Pedetes capensis. The sequence goes on from VMDO01024237.1 coordinate 28,603, forward strand.
CACGCATGCGCACACACACGCACATGGGGTGGGGTTTAGCTCAGGTGGTAAGAGTGCTCCTCTGTGCTCTTTGAGGCCCGAAGTTTGACCCTAGCACTGCAACATGGGAGAAGGACCTGGCAGCCCACTCCCAAGACAATCAGCCATTGAAAACCCTATGAATAGCAGAAAAGCACTGACATAGTGCCAGGCACAGCCCAGTGCTGGGGAGGGTTTCGTTCTGTTGTACATACTGTCACTCTGAGTCTGACCCTACTTGATGGCACCTAGCAACAACTATATTTATACACACACACCAGGCATATATGGATTTACAAGTCTGTATCGTTGTTGTTGTTGTTGTTAGGTGCCGTTGAGTTGTGTCGGACTCATAGCGACCCTCATAGGGTTTTCAATGGCAGATTGTTTCAGGATTGCCTTGGGAGTGGATTGCCAGGTCCTTTTCCCATTTTTGCGGTGCCGGGAATCGAACTCGGGACCTCAGAGACTGCAGTGCAGCGCTCTACCAACTGAGCTAAATCCCAGCCAGTCTGTATTGAGCACCTAATAATTAAAATAACTACAACAATACAATAATGAAATTCAGTCACCATCTGGAGGCACTTGCTATGCAACTGAGCTAAGGGCTTTCTATATGGTATTCTGTCTCACTTATGTCTATAATCAAGCCAACAAGACAAGCATTATTGTCATTTGCCCTGTGGTTTGGCTTTTTTTTTTTTTTTTTTTTTTTTTTTTACTTTTTGAGACAGGGTCTCACTAAGTTACACAGACCGCCTCTTGTCTCGAACTTTTGATCCTCCTGCCTCCACCTCCCAAGCTGCTGGGATTACAGGAGTGCGCCACCACACCCAGCTGTTTGCCCTGTTTTAAGGCATGAAAATTCAAGCTCAGAGAGAGTACGGAGCTTGCCCGAGGTCACTCAGCTGGTGAGCTGCACAGCTGGGATGTGAAGCCAGGCAGACTGGTTCCACGCTCTACTCTTGCAACGCCCTGCCATGCTGCCTCTGCGGCATACTTCTTGCATCTAAGGTTCTGAGCTAGACGCTGCGTGGATGGGCACTGCGTGGATGGACAGGTGACGTGTCTTCTCTTCTAAGGATCTCCAGTCCAGAAGAGAGAAAAGGAATGCAGATATCTAGCCAGCAGGTTACAGGACCACCAGATAATCAGTTATATTTGGAAATAATTTTTCTTTCTCAGACCAATACGACTTCATCTTCTCCAACTCCCTAATGAGAAGCAGAGAACAGCGTGGACAGATCACTTCTGTCCTCGCAGTCACACACAGCACACGAAATTTGCCAAAAGGTCGAATACAAGTTAGCGGCAGAATGTATCAGTCAATCAGAACTGCTGACACACAGCTCCTCGTTCTTTGGTGGTGGTGGGGGGCATTGATAGAAAACAAGCCTAAAAATAGCATCTGTCTTTGCTGCACATTGAAGAGAACCAAAACACTTGCTTTTAAAAATTATTTTTAAAACTAGCAGATGGCATCGGCCACAGACAGAGGAGTGAGGGAGAGAATTCACTTACTTGATTTCTGCTTAGATTAACTCAACTCC
>VMDO01024238.1:0-30099 GCA_007922755.1 Pedetes capensis
GGAGCACAGAACAGGGAGCTTTGACTTTGTGGAATGGGAGCAGGGAGCATAGGAAAAAGTTCCCTGAGAAAGCACAGCATCCTGAAGGCATGGGAACTAAGGGGTCCTGGCAAAGGAGCAGCCAGGGCAGAGACCTGGGCCTGGGAGGGAGCAGAGCTGTCTCCAGAAAGGAAAGAGTGAAGAGTGCTGACAGCAGAGTATCCTGCTGCAGGAGAGGAGGGCGAGGCCAGCAGCAGGCTGAAGCAGCCCTCAGGTGTTCTTCATTAGCCCAAGGATTTCTCAGCAGAGGAGAAATGTGATTTGATTAGAATTTTAAGAGGATCACTCCTAAGGCTCTGTGAGAGCGAGCAGAGCTGGGCAAGAGTGAGTGCAGAGTTCAGGTAGGAGAATATTGCTGCAGCATGGGGACAAATGGCTAAAATTTTATAATATTTAGAAAATAACACTATCATGGTGATGAATGGTCAGGAGGAATTGGCTCTCGATAAAAGTTTTTAAGTGTTTCAGCCAGTGTCTGACGTCTGTTCTAGTGCAGCCTGACTTAGGACTTATCTGCCCACTGAAACCACAGGGAAATCAAAGCAAAAATATCACTTGTGCAGAATGTTCGTATGTGCTTAAAAGGAGATGAATCATCTGTATGTTTACCAGTTCTATTTATATTAATAAATGCTTTAACATTAATGTGTTGAAAAGAAACTTATGGCCTTTGTAGATGGTCCTAGCCAGTTCTCGTATGTTTGCTTAGAAACAGTCCCCTCTGACTGGTGTCTTGGTTCATTTTATAGGGTCTTTATCTTAGCCTGACACTGTGCAGTTGGCAGTAAATGTGACCTTCATCCAGCCTTGTTAAAAAAAATCCATTTAAGAGAAGTTTATTCCATTCAGAGAAGAACAGTACCATTTTGCTCAAGTGTGGATTATATAACAGTAAACCGTGTTGTCATAATGTCCAAAGCCACATCATCAACTTGGACTCGTAAAGGAGAAATTACTTCGCGTAGATGCTGTGCCAGTTCACATAAGCAGCTATATGTGGCGAGGTTTCCCTACACCATTTCTAGTTTTTGATGCTTGAAAAAAACCTTTTGCTTCCAGAAGATTCATCACTCTCTGACTGCTATTCAGGGATTTGCCTGTCACAGAATTAATTTTACAGAAAAACCCACTTTTTCTGGTACAAAAATGTTTCTGCTGAAAGTTGAGCAAAGACCTCTTCCTTTTTCCCCTTTCTTCCTTTCTTACATCTCCGTTTCTCTTCTATCTCATTCTAAAGAGGGACTGCTTTTCTCGGTGGTGACTCTTTCACACAAACCATGGAACACATTAGTGCAGCTGTTCCTTTATTTTCAAACTGTGTCCAGAACCCAGACAACTCTTCCTATCTCCACCTTCCACTCTAGTCCATATGACTTCAACTCCTCGGTAAGTTACGGCAATTACATTCTGAGTACCCTTCAGGCTTTTACATTTGTTTGAGTTTATATTCTACCCCCAGCAGTCAATCACCCTTTAAAAATACAGCCCATTCCATAGCATTCCTTTAGCAAGTGGCTCCTTGGTGACTCGTGTCAGATTAGAGGCTATGTACTTATCATGGTTGTATTGTTGCTGTGTGGCAGCTGCTGCTGCTGCTGCTGCTACTGCTGCTGCTGCTTCCTCCTCCTCCTCCTCCTCCTCCTCCTCTTCTTCTTCTTCTTCTTCTTCTTCTTCTTCTTCTTCTTCTTCTTCTTCTTTTTTCTTCCTCTCTCTCTCTCTCCCTTTTTCTCAAACCACACACAGATCTCCTTGCTCTATGACATGCCAAGCATCCTCTCATGTGATGGCCTCCACAATTGCTATTTTCAACGCCTAAATGCTCTTCCTCCAGGTATCTTCATTTGTTCCTTTGTTTTACTCAAGGATCTCCTCACAGTCTGGTCAGAGACATATTTGACAGCTCCTCATTTGAAATAGTACCTCTTATTTCACTTTCAGTTACATTTTCCTGACTTAGTTTTTCTTTTTTCATTTTGTGTATCACTCTCCTAACAGATATGCATATGTGTTTACTTGTTTACTCTGTTTCTCCTTCCACTGGAATGTAAATTCAGTGACAGCTGAGAATTCCACTCTTAATTCAGCTCAGTATTCAAGCACTTAAAAGAGTGCTTCATACTTTTCAGGTTCTCAATTAATATTGGTTTAAGGAATGAATATTGCAAAATTGATGTTTTCTAGAAGCTGAAAAAGACTAGAAACTGGTTTTCCCCTAGAGGCAAAAAAAAAAAAAAAAAAAAACCACAGCACTACCGGAACCCTGACCTCCAACATTATATACGTTTGGATAGTTGCACATCACAACATTTGTGGCAATTTGTTTCAAAAGAATAAGAAATCAGTACAGCTCCTGAGCTAAGATGCAGGGTCTGAATACTTTTCAAGGTCATGCTTCAGTATCTATGCATTGAAGCTGGCATACCCGGTAGTCATCAGTCTTATTCACTGAATATTTCTGCATTTCCTGTAGGGCATCTGTCAGAATTGCATGATTATGGATGCTGGAAGGTAGATGTGGCTATGTAGCTTTCTTAGCATGGTGACTGGTGAGTGGTAATAATCTATGTACCAGCAACTTGTAGATAAAGCTTTATGCAAATTTTATCATAGTTATGTTTTTCTTGTTTTTGTGGGTATAGAACTTTGAAGATGTGTAGTCTTGATCCTGCTTTCTTGACAAAACAGGGAACACATTTCCTCAGCCAACACCAGAGAACATGTAGTGTGAGAAAAAGAGCCTCTGGTTGCAGGTGCTGAGCTTCTAGGATTATGTTGATAAAACAGCAAAATCTAGCCCAGTGGCTGGCAAATGTTCTCCTGGCTTGGGATCCTTTTACTCTTAAGGTTTACTCTTGTTGTTATTAGGTGCCTTCAAGTTGGTGTCTGACTCATAGTGACCATACATACAGCAGGCAAAACACTATTGTTGGTGCTTCTCTGCTGTTCATAGGTTTCTAATGGCTGATTGTTCTGGGGGAGTGGGTTGCTGGGTCCTTCTCCCAATTGCTGTTGTTAGGTGCTGTCCAGTTGTGTCTGAGTCATAATGACCCTCAAAGAGTTTTCATTGGCTGATTAATTCAGGATTGTTTCAGGAGTGGACTGCCACAACCTTCCCTTATTTTTGCAGTGCCGGGGTCTACGAACCCAGGTCCTCAGAGAATGTGGAGCAGCACTCTACCAACTGAGCCCCAGCCCAGGGTTTACTGAGGACCCCCAGAGAGCTTTTGTTTATGGGGATTATCTCTATTGACCTTTCAACACTAGGAAGGAAAACGTTTGAAGATGTTATTTCAAAATAAAAATAAACACATTACATGTTCCCAGAAATATATTTTCATGAACATAATTATATTTTCCAAAACAAAAAATAGTTTCTTGAGAACAAAGGGTTTTTTATACATATTTGTAAATACTGTAATAATTGGCTTAGGAGATGATAGTTCGATGCACACATCTTCTGCAGCATTCAAATTGTTGCACTTTGTTGTGGTGGTTGACAGGTGAGGTGTGATCAAAATATAAGGTGAATGTCTAAATTTAAAAAGAAAAATTAACTACAGTAAAAGACCCACTGCCATTAATCCTCCTCCAAATACTTCCCCTGGCTTTAGACACTCTGTGCCATTGTCCTTGCCACTTTCCAATGCTGTTCTGGATGTCCTCTCTCATGAGCTTCTTTAGTTGTTCTGTCATGGCTTCCTTGAGGGCCTGAATCAATTCAAAATGTTTACCTTTCGTGGTCATTTTCACTTTGCAGAAGAGCCAGGAGTTGCACAGTGACAGGTGCAGTGAATGAGGTGGATGAGGACGCACTTTAATGCTTTTATTTGAAAGAAATTGCCATAGCAGAAGTGATGTGTGACATGGAGCATTCTCATGATGTAGGATGAAAGTAAACACACAAAAGATGACTTCCAGAAGTGCTTCAAAAAGTGGCAAGAATGAGAGGATAAGTGTGTTCAAAGCCAGGAAGAGCATTTTGGGGTGATTAATAGCAATGTGTCTGCTACTGTAATAATTTTTTCAAAATGTAAACATTTATCTTATTTTTTCCTTGCACCTTGTGTATGTGAAGATCTAGGGTCACACAGTTACATAGTTGAAAATGAATAAGTATTTAATAACTTTTTCAGGTAATTGTGGAGATTCTTTTTGACCTTACACTAGGACTTTGCAAGTGGTAGTTTCTAAAATGTTAGTTGCAATGTAAAATTTGAAAGTCTATCGACAGACTTTTCACAGTTAGGTCAAATCCATTGGGCATGAACAGGTACATGTATGATTCTGTAAACACACTGGCCATTTGGAAAATAAAGACTCCCTCACTTTCACAGATCTTCAAGTCCTAACACTTTTGATTATATTGCATCAAACTCCTACTTCCTTTAACATCATATCAATCTCTTTAGAAAGAAAACTCTACTGAGAAATTCAGACACTGTTCCCCCAAAACAAGTTTTCAAAATTTCTACCATTCATTTCAATACTCAAATTTAATCCATGGGGAAAAAGAAAAAAAAAACACTACTGTTTTCCTGGAAGAAACAAAGTCTCTTTGTTAATATTCAAGAAATCCTAACTTCTTAGAATAGCTGCCCAATACTCAAGCTTGATGATTATCTGTTCATGAGTTTCTCAAATGAAGAGTGCTTAATGAAAAGAGCAGTTTGCTCAGCATGACCCATCCCATGACTACTTTCCTGGGAGATGCCCATCCTGGGAGCATCTTCTGACGTGGTGCTCAATGACCCTGGCATCTTGGGCTTTGCTCTTTTGGGCGATTCTCTCCTGTAGATGGTAGGCAGAGCCTCAGCCTCGCCACCTGCCGCTAACAAATGGAATGTGGCAGAAGTGAAGAGGTGCCCCTTCTGTGATGAGGTCATGAAGTCTGTGGTTTCTGCCGGCTCTCTCTGGCTTCTGTCTCGCGTACTGGCCAGGTGGAGAGGACACCTGCCCAGGAGTAGAGAGTGGTGGCCTCCATCCAGAATCCCTGAAGGAACTGAATCCTCATGATACCTATTCCTGCAAGAGTGGAAGTGGATCCCTTCCCACTTGTGCCTTAAGATAATAGTGACCACAGTCACTAACCACGTGGATCACAACTGTGTAAGAACCTGAGGAAGTCAGGCAGCATAGGAATTCCTGACCCACACGAACTGAGGTGATCAATGTATGCAGTTTCCAGCTGCAAGGTTTGGGGGTATTTTGTTACATAGCAATAGATAACTAATACCACCCCCTACTTCACTATGGAGGAGAAATATTGAAAGCCTTATGAATAGCAGAGAAGCACTGACATAGTGTTGGGTATGGCACTGTGTTGGGTAGTGTTTCATTCTGTTGTTTACAAAGTCACTATGAATCGGACCTGACTAAACTGCATCTAATAACACCATCACCACCACCCACTACTTCACTATGTAGAAGAAGTACATTATACCTGTTTTCCCTTTTTTGGCACACAGAATACTGAGGTGTGTATTCAAGGGCCAAGAGTTAATAAGATTATTTTTACTAACTTCCTCAAAGACAGTCTTAAGTATAACTAGCGTTTTGCTACACAGTGATGAAGTATACATGGTCTACTAGGATATCTTGGTTCCACTGCTTTGATCTGCACTAAATCAGAGGATGGGCTAGTATTTAGCTCAGTTGATAGAGTGCTGCTCTACAGTCTCTGAGGTCCCGAGTTCAATTCCCAGCACTGCAATCCTGAAACAATCAGCCATTGAAAACCCTATAAGGGTCACTATGAGTCGGACATGACTCAATGGCACCTAACAACAACAACAGGTCAGAGGACATAGAAAACACAGTTAAAAATAGAAGGAAAATAATGTAGTGAGAATGGCTTTGATGTCGCAGGCCTTCTGGAAAGCATCCTGGGGCCCCTATGGTTCCACAGATTACATTTCAGGACTGCTGATCGAAACACTGCCCCAATCACTGCGTCCAATGAATCCTTAACTTGCTGTCCCTGTCTTGGTGTGTTACACCAAGGGGAAGTTTCCCTAAGAAAAGGCAATGCACAGTTCCCTAAAAGAAATAAGGGTTTTGTAAAGTTCTGAATGCCCTCCTGCTGAGTACATGCACATCATTGCCTGCCTATCAATTCATGAGGTCAAAACGTGGCTTTACTTCCTTGTTCACTGTCCACAAGTCCAAGGGCCCACGTATTAACAGAACAAACAGGGAATGTTTTGGTGTTTTGGTGGGGGTTTTGTTTGGTGAGTCCGTTGCTTTTTGTGTTTTGCTGTTTGTTTGCTTGTCTGTTTGTTTGTTGAAATAGGGTTTTTGCTGCCCTTGCTGTCCTGACACTGTGTTGAAGAGTCTGGTCTCAAACTTATCCTCCTGCCTCTGCCTCCTGAGCGCTGGGAATACAGCGGGCCATGATGCCTTGCTCAGCAGAGCCATTTTGCCTCTGTGACCTACAGCTGCTGCTCTCTAGGTCTTATTTCTTAACTGTCAAGGAAGGCACTGCAAAAATGTTTTTGGGGTCTTTTCTATGTGTGTTGATGTGTGTGTATTTGATGTTTTGTATGAATTCTATAAATATGATTTAGGTACAGTTTGAGTAAGAATTATGTATAATTCCAATTAGTTCTAAAATTAATAATTTTTGCTATAACAATGAACTTATAAAATAAAAACGTATAAATGAAAAAGGTATACATTATCCTTCCACCAAGACAAAACTATAACTAGTAGTTTTATGTATTTGATATCTTTTTCATGTAGTTGAAATTTGTTTAAGGGGTATCTTAAATTAAATTTTATTTGGCAAAATTAATAGGCAATTTCAATCCTGTAACTTGCTTTAGAACTACTAGCTGTGGTTGTAGATAATATAGATATTATTTTGAAGAATCATAATTTTATATCAAAAAAGCAGTAGTATTTAGCTATCCAAAATATTGGAAAGTTTTTCACTTTTGTCTAAATTGTTAAGTATGTTACATAAAGTCATAATAAAAGATGTTTTATTTGTCTGGCATATATTTTATAGTTTGAAATGTTTTTCATTAGTAATTTTTTTAGTGAGTGCACAACTTACTAGGATTTGTTCCAACCCTTGCACACACATATATATCGTGATGCATGACCCATGTTCACCCCCCATGACCCTCTCATGTTATTTTATAGATTCCAAATTTCACGTGTATGCATGCATATTATATAATTATAAAGGAAAAGGAAAACCTCCAAGAAACATATCCAAACTATCTCATATTTATAAATAATAAAAGTGATATGTTTCAAGTCCCTGAAGATTGACTTTATTTTGTTAAACATGGCTTCCACAGATGTTTAAAAAACAGCCATTACTAGTTGGAAATCCAGATGGTATCCCCACACGCATCTTTCTCCAGAGGAAGCTGGGTCGATTTCTTTCATCTCAGGGGTCTATACAATTGATCCTGACAGCCACGGCTGAGCTGCACTTTTGCAGCTGGAACTGACACATGTCATGGGCAAAATTAGCACACTGGTCAATATTTTGAGAAGGTTGTGTGAGATTTTTGTGAGGTCTCTCATTATTTCCCAATCTCCATTTCCATCATAGAATTAATAAAAAAAACACGACAGTGAGATTTGAAAATAGCCATTTTTTTTTCTGTGACTGGCTAATGTTTATTCTTTTTACACACTTACACCTATTGGATGCAAGATGAAAATTAAGTTTTAAAATAAAAGTGCTCTTAAATTATACAGACACAGTATCTTCTTTGCAGACTGCTATCTTTCAGGTGCTAAAGAAGGGAGTCCCCAGCTACACATATATTATTGATATTATGATTCTTCAAAATAATATCTATTTTATCTACAACCACAGCTAGTAGTTCTAAAGCAAGTTACAGGATTGAAATTGCCTATTAATTTTGCCAAATAAAATTTAATTTAAAATGCCCCTTAAACAAATTTCAAGTACATGAAAAAGATATAAAATACATAAAACTACTAGTTAGTGATTTTTATTTATTTCCCCCTGATAATTTATTTATATTTAAAGGACAGGGATTCCTAATTTTAAAAGCTGGGTTCTAGGCTTTTTAGGCCATCATTTATTATTGATAAGCTCTGTAAATATATATGGCATTTCATGTGAGGTGAAGTCATGGCAGACAAATTGCCTTCTCTGAAACTGAAAGCAAGAGAACAGTGGAGGAGGGGGATTGTGGGAGGAAGAGAGACTGATGAAGGGCTATAGACTTGGATAGCAAGGAGAGTGTGAAAGCTGAGAAACAACTGTGACATTGGGAGGATGTTCAGTAAAATAAAACCAGCAACTTAAAGTACATAAAGACATCAGAAAAGAAAAGTTTGGGCCCATTATATGACAAGTCTGTACCATCAGATTTGCTGTTTCCTCCTACATCACATTCATCTGGTTTCCTGGTGTTCCTTCCTACACATGATCCAGAGCAGTGTTCCCAACCTCAGCCTCCAGTATGCCTCCAAATCCCCAGGGAGGCTACACTGGAGATTTCTGGTGCACAGACAAAAGTTGATTGGTTAGCAAATCTGGGGCCCTGAGTTGGCATTTCTAGCAAGTTTTGGGGGAATTGCTGCTGCTACTTATTCTGGAACCGTGCTCTGAGAGTTTGTCTCCTGAACCAGGATCTCTGAACACTAACTTGGAGTTATCATCTCTAATTTTTTTTTTTCAGTGCTTCAGTGTTGAACCCAGGGCCTCATGCATAATTTGGCATGGGCTTTACTGTGGGGCTACACTCCCAGCCTATTTGTTTCTTATTTTTTATTTTGACATAGAGTCTTTTGAGGTTATACAGGCTACCTCTGGCCTCCAACTCTCGGACCTCCTGCCTCCACCACCTCCTGAGTTGCTGGGATTAGCAGTGTGCGCCACTGCACCTGGCTCCATTCTCATCTTCAAAGTCACACAGTGGCCCACTTCTACCCTGCCTCTCCCAGGAACATCTCTCAGATTTATATCCTCTTTTCAAATTTACAGCTAACACACCAAGAGGTAGGTAAAAGGAGGTTCTCCATGGGATTTTTTGTAATAATACAACACTGGGGAAGGTATAAATATCCTGTCCTCGGCAGGTTACTGAACAGTTACTTTGTGTCCTTTATTTATGTAATTTGATTTTGGGACTATTTTGATGTCTCATAACAATGTGACCTTTTTATGAACATTCAGAGTAATTGTAGCAGAAAACCATGTTGTCACTAATCTATTTTTAGAGCATGTCTTATATGATGAGCATTGTTTTAGGTAATACAGATAAAAATTAATGAACTACCAAGATTACAATAAAAATTTGAATTGGCAATGGGGATGGTGGTACATGCCTGTAATCCCAGATGCTGTTGAGGCTGAGGCAGGATTGTGTATCTGAGGACAGCATAGGAAAAAGAGAGATACTCAGTCTCAAAAAGTAAAATTTTAATCCCAAAAAGTAAAATTTAATGGCAAAGGAGATCTATGTAATACAAAAATGCAAAATACTATGGTAGATACAAAGAAGTAAGAACTCAGTACTTTCAGGATATTGTAGGATAACAATACTAGCATAAACAAACCTGAGTGATAGAAATTTCACAATGGTACAAAAAAGTTGAGTCATTATTTTATATATGTGGGTATTAAGTCCAGCAGGGAGACATAATTTGCTAAAAACACACAGCCTTTTGGTGACAGAGAGAGATTCAAATCCACTGTTATTATTACATACATACTATGAAGGATCAATAATCAGTAAATTTACCACTCTGCAGTTTTAAATTATGTCTCCTAAGAAACAAATCATGTTTGTGTAATCTACTTATACAAAAATATAATTCCTCAATTAAAACACACTAAATCTGTATACGTTCTCATAGATATAGCTCCTAAACACAATGCTGAATAAAACTGGTAAATCACAGTGTAAAACTATTTTTATAAGTGTAAACATAGAAGTCATAAGTTATTGTCAATATTAATATATGAATCAAATTATAAAACCATAGATAAAAACAACATATAGCATGTTTCAGAATGTTGGTACCATCTGGGAAAAGGGGGAAGAGAAAAAAAGAGACAGGTGTCCATAAGTGTTTAAGGTATGCCTTATTATTATTTAGATTTAAAAAACCTGAACCAAATGTGTCAAAATGTTGGTGCCTGTTAATCTGGCAAGTAATTTAATTATTTTTTTCTCTTTGTTTTTCATTTTTGAAAAATTTTCATGATTAAAAAGGGACAATTTTAACAATTACTTCTATGGCCAAAGAAATTTTGGATATCCTGGGTTAATCAAAAGTACAACCATCTTTTTACAGCAAAACTTTTTAGTCATTATTATGCAAATGGATTGTAAATTGCCAAGAGGGTAATGTCTTATGAAGTATTTCCCCAACTTACTTCACCATGAAAGCCTTTTACTTTTTTTAATGAAACATCTATTAAAATCTCATGGATATTTTGGGAAATGCTGTTATACATCATAGCACTTAATTTTCCCTAATTGTTTTATGTAATTTAACTTAATTTCCCTGTGTATATTTCCCATCTCCTTGATGTCAGGACTTACACCTTATTCCTTTCAGCTAGTAATACTTTGATGCTTTGCTTGATTTTTTTTTCTTAGAAATTATTGTGTAGTTCATTGTGCTAAATGTAGGTGTGGGATAGGAGGGTGGTAGTAACAGACATCCTTCCACAGTTTTAAAAGAGACTGAGAAGCAATTCTGAAGAACTCAAAAATCAATGTAACAATGATAGTATTTTTCAAACTAATGGGGTATATTTGTGCCAAAACATTGCCAGCCCCAGTTGCTGGAGACTTCTTTGTTATGCAGCTTATTCATTCAACCAGTAGCATAGAACCTCTCAGAAATGATATTTTCATAACATACAGGGATTGGCTACAATCCATGCACAAGATTTCTGCAAATTAAATCATCAGTGAACTCTCAGAGTAAAATGACTCAATAGTAAGCATAAATCCAGGGCTGGGATTTAGCTCAGTTGGTAGAGCTCTGCTCTGCAGTTTTTGGGGTCTCAAGTTCAATTCTCAGCACCACAAAAGAGGGAGAAGGATGTGGCAATCCACTCCCGAGGCAATCCCAAAACAATCAGCCATTGAAAACCCTGTGAGGGTCACTATGAGTCAAACATGATTTGACAGTACCTAACAACAACAACAAGCATAAATTGAATTCATAGTTTTATGTAAGTAATCAATTCATTTAAAGATTTGTGCCTACTAGACATGTCTTAAAGTCTTTGATTAGCAAGGATGTAATTTTGGTACAATAATAAAAAATTAATAGAATTGGTTAAGCAAACATATGTTCACTGATACTTTATTTCTTTTGCATTGTCCCATAGGAGACTCTCTCAGCCAACTTAATGTGAGAAGTGAATATCCCTCATTCCTACTCCTTTAGTAATTTATAAGCAAAATTGAGTACACCTCTTAAGGGGAAATAAATATTAAGCAAAAAATTTAAATGGTATATCAAGATCTACTACCAGTAGTGAGCCTGCAGCTGTATCACTGTGGTGTCTGATCCCATCAGATCTCGGAAGCTAAGCAGGGTTGGGCCTGGTTAGTACTTGGATGGGAGACCACCTGGGAACACCAAATGCTGTAGGCTTAGAAGAAGGACTCGGCAACCCACTCCCAAAAAACAGTCACCATTGAAAACCCTACAATACTGTTTCATCTGTTGTACAAAGGGTCACTATGAGTAGGATAACGACATGATGACACCAACAGCAACAACAACAACAATGTTGATCTGAAATGTTAGTGGAAAATTGACTTGTGTAAGGTACAAAGTAGGTGAGAAGCAGGATGTATTATCTTCTTTGGTGATTCTGGTAATGTTAATCTTTTAGCCGTCTTAGTATAGTGTCATCATGACTCATACTAGTTACAGTAATAGTTTGAAATTTTCTACATCTGAGGAAATTCATACCAGTATTTGGTTTAAAAGTACTGCTAGACCTTAGCAGCATTGTAGGCAAATGTCTCTCTTAATAGTTTAACTCACTTATTTCACTACCAGTTAAAATAAGATGATTCCATTCCCCCAGTTAACAAGAGTTAATGGCAGGACATTAACTCATCACTTGTAACAACCTGGGTAATAAAATGGTATCATCAGTATTCCCCTTATGCTACTGTAATAAAATAATCGACTGAGGTACAAGTAAATTAGAGTGTATACGTTAATGAAGTAAAGATAATGTATTCAGCATGGGGCAGTTAGTTTTTAAAACAATTTTTGATTGATATACACTTAGCCTCCTTTTTGGTGTATATGCAGATGTAACTATGGACACAAAGTTCTTCCAGGATCATTTTCTTAAATGTGCTGTTATCAAAGGGTACATGTTCCAGGCATTTTGCTGTGCTTCTGTATGGAAGACTTTCTTAAAAAATGAGTGTGTGTCATAGGGTGTGGGAGAGGATAGAAACATGTGCAATGTAAACTTTTTATTGGATAAAGGGTCCAAATAAAGAATGTTTTAGGCATCTATCATTATGTAGCAAATTATACCCAGACTTTTTGGTTTACTATTGTTGTTGGGTGCTATCAAGTTAGGTTTGACTCATTGCAATACTATATACAACAGAACAAAACACTACCCAATACTGTGCCAGTCACACCATCTTTTTTATGGTTAAGCCCACTGTTGCACTCACTGTGTCAATCCATCTAGTTGAGAGTCTTCCTTTTTTTCACTCGCCCATCATTTTCTCAAACATGATGTCCTTCTCTTGGGGTAGGTTCCTACTGACATGTCCAAAATATGTAGGACACAGTCTAGCCATCCTTGTTTCCAATGAGCACTATGGCTGCACTTCTAAGATGGATCTGTTGGTTTGGCAGTCCATAGTATATTCAGTATTCATTTCTATCACCATAATTCAAGAGCATCAATTCTTCTCCTGTCTCCCTTATTCATTGTCCTGCTTTCACAAGCCTATGATGTGACTGAAAGTACCATGGCATGAGTCAGATGCACCTTCATATTCATTGTGACATCTTTACCTTTCAACACCTTAAGGAGGTCCTTTGCAACAGCTTTTCCCAATGCTGTGTGTCTTTTGATTTCTTGACTGCTACTTCTGTGGGTATTGATTGTTGAATGAAGTAAGAGGAAATCTTGGACAACTTCAATCTTTTCTCCACTTATCATGAAATTGCATACTGACCCAGTTGCAAGGATTATTTTCTTGATGTTGAGGTGCAATCCATGTGGAAGCCTGTGTGCTTTGATCTTCATCAGTAAATATTTCATATCCTCGTCATTTTCAGCAAACAAAATTGTCATCTGCATAATGCAGGTTTTTAGTGAGTTTTCCTCCAGTCCTGATGCCACATTCCTCTAAATAAAGTCCAGCTTCTTGGATAATTTGCTCAAGATAGAGATTGAATTGGTACAGTGAAAAAACCTAGCCCTGACACACACCATTGTTGGCTTTAAACCAGGCAGTGTTTCCTTGTTGTTTTTGAACAACTGCCTCTTGGTTCATGTATAGATTCCTTGTGAATAAAATTAAATGCTCTAGTAGTCCCATTCTTCACAACGTTATCTATAATTTGTTGTAATCCACCCAGTCAAATTCCTTTGCACAGTCAATAAAGCATAGAGAGGAGACATCTTTCTGGTATTCTCTTCTGTCAGCCGATGTCCATCTGATATCAGCAATGATGTCCCTGGTTCTATGCTGTCTTCTGAGTCTGGATTGATTGTCCAGCAGTTCCTGTCTATATACTGCTGCAGTCAGTTTTAAATGATCTTTAGTACAATTTTGCTTATGTGTGATATTAATAATATTGTTCAATAGTTTCCACAGTCAGTTGGATCCCCTTTCTTGGGAATAGGCACAGATATGGATCTCTTCCAGCCAACTGACTGGAAGAGATCAGTTGGCCAAGTAGCTGCTTTCCAAGTCTCTTGGCATAGAGATGTGAGCACTTCCAGTGCTGCATTTGTTGAAACATCTGTTTTGATACTCCATCCATTCCTGGAACTGCCTGTGTTGAAAATACCTTCAAGGCAGCTTCTACTTCTTCCTTCAGTACCACTGGTTCCTGATCTTATGCAGCCTCTTAACATAGTTGATCATCCACCAAATCTTTTTATAAAATGACTGTGTATTCCTTTTAGTGTCTTTTGATGTTTCCTGCATTGTTTAATATTTTTCCTGTAAAATCCTTCATTATTGCCAGTCAAGTCTTGAATTTTTTCTTCAATTCTTTAGGATTGAGAGAAACAGGGCATGTTCTTCCCTTTTGGCTTTCTATCTCCAACTCTTTGCACATGTTTTTATAATATTTGATTGTGCTTTATCAAGCTCCACTTTGAAATCTTCTGTTTAGTTCTTTAAGCTCATCACGTCTTTTTTTAAACTTTAGCTACGCGACATTCAAGGGCAAGTTTCAGATCTCTTTTGACATGTAACATGGTCTTTTCTTTTTGTTTTGTTTTTTTTTCCCCTGCCTTTTTAATGACCTTTTGCTTTCCTCATGAATGATGTCTTTGATGTCATGCCACAACTCATCTGGTGTTTGATCATTAGTGTCTAATGCATCAAATCTGTCCTTGAGATGGTCTCTGAACTGAGGTGGTATATACTCAAGATCATACCTTGACTCTCATATGCTTGTAATTTTCAGAAAGAACATTTATTATCTCCTATAATTTTTGCTTGGGAATTCTCCTGAGGTTACAGTCATCTGACACCTCGACTGGGGCAGGAAGTTCTGCTGTCAAACTGTCTTAATCACATAATGACAGTGGGTGCTGGCTTTCAGTAGGAGGCCTTGGTGCCTCATCATGTGGGTCCCTCCATTGAGCTCCTTGAGTGTCCACTGCACATTGCAGATGGCCTCTTCTAGAAAGAGTAACATGACTGAGCAAGATAGAATTTTATGCATTGACCTTGGGAGTCCCACACTATCATCTCTACAGTGTGGTACTAGATGCACAGGTTGGTCCTGATTTCTGTGGGATCGAACTATGTGACTGTGTGAATGAGAGCTGCTGATGATCCTGGGGAGAGGCCACATAGAGGTTGGCACAACAGACAGTGAGGGAGAGAAATAGCATTTATAATTTGAAAGACCTCTGTATCTTGAATTTTATGTCTGGACAAGAAGCTCTCAACCACTAAAATTTATTTCTGATGGATTTCCTCTATACAAAGTTTCACAAGGCTTTTTGATATCATTGTGTAGACATATAAATCACTTTTGTATGGTAGTGACTTTGCAACAGGTCATGCAGATAGATTTGTCACTTAACAGTGGGGGGGGGGCTCTGGTGTCACCTCAAGGTGGTAGCAGAGTTGGCATTAGAGGGATGAGACTCAGGGTTCCTGATATTTACCCTGTGGTCACTGTTTGCTGCCAGGCTAGGCATGCCCCTAGAGAGTCTCTAATGCTAAATGCTGGAATCGTGTTGTTGTTGTTAGGTGCCATAGACGTGAGTCTGACTTATAGCGAGCCTATGTACAGCAGATCTAAACACTTCCTGATTCTGTGCCAGGCACACTGTCTTATTTATGTTTAAGCCCATTGTTGCAGACACCGTGTCAATCCATCTGGTGGAGAGGTTTCCTTTTTTGTGTTGACCTGCCACTCTTCCAAACATGATGCCCTTCTCCAGGGATTGGTCTCTCCTGACTACATGTCCAAAATATGTTAGATGCAGTCTGGCTATCCTTGCTTCCAAGGAGCACTCTAGTTGTACTTCTAGGGCAATAACTATGCATTCATTCATCTCTAGCCAGTGTTCTATGAAATTGTAGTTCAGGGATACACCCATTTGTTGTGACTGTTCCACTGGCACTTGTACATGCCATGACATTTTCTGATGATGTGACTAAGGTTTGTAAGCAAAGACACTGAGTAGTTTACTGCCATACACATTTATCTTTGCAAATACCAGGACATGGTAAATGGAAATGCATCCTTCACCACCAAGCCAGCTGAACTGCAGCTGTGAAGCTGACTTAGAACACAGAAACCAGGAGTGGAAGAGAGGAGAGTTTCCAGCACATTTAAAATGGGTTAGGCTGAGGAGGGGATGGCTATGTTTTTTATTTCAATGGAACTAGCCTCCTTCCCATCGCTGGGCATGCCAAGATCAAGGAAACAGTTTTGAGGCAGAGAGAGTAAGGTCAGTGGAGATACTCAGTCTCTCTAAGGACAAGAGCGATCCATAAACGTGGTGTTTCTGATGAATGACTACATTGAAGGGAAGAGAAGGAGGCCTTTGGTGTCTCTCGGCACCATGGGGTTACATTTCCTGACTGTATTTTACTACCTAGATCCAGGAAGTCAACTGTCTGGACTGTCAGCTGCATAACATCAGATATTTTTGCATTTAACTTGCTAAGTGTCTGATTTACTACATGTGAGCTGAGGCCTCAGTAAGGTCATGCACTTCAAAGGGACCAACACCCGGCATGAATAGCTCTGTTATTCCCCGATTGCGTGACAGTCATGATGCTTTAATAGAAGCAGTGGCTGTTATTAAAATTCAAATACTGTTCTATTTGTAGATCCCAATTCCTGGCCTCTTATGAAAACTCAGAAAACTGAAACAGAATTTTCACATAGGCTTGTCATGGGCGTAATGAAGCTGCCTTTGGCCAGCGGTAGAGTTTATTTCCTAGGCTTGCACACAGAGGGTGAAAGGTGAAGAGAGTGAGTGTTAATACTGCATTTTGGTTCTGTCATTTGCAAACTAGACTGAGAAGTTAATGCACAGTTCGAATCGTGTAGTGGTCTCTGGAACTGGACTCCTGGGCCTGAATTCTACCTCCAATATTGACAGGTGACTTAATCTCTTCATACCACGTTTATGAAAGAGGAGCCATGTGGTTAAGCCTGCAGGGTTGTAGTGAGGAGTAAACAAGTGTGTGTGTGAAGTGCTTGACCTGGTGCCTGGCACATCAGAAGAATTACACAACTTTTTATTGTTTACTGGAATGCATACGGTATCCTGTAGTTGCTTGCTGTTTTTTAGGACAAATAATGTCCATTGAATTAAGTTGGTTCCTGTTATTAGGGATTATTTTCCAGTGTTCCTTTGGTATTTGGCTATAACCTGGGGTTAAATATCCAAGTGGCAATAATAAAGCTGGGATCCTCAGGGCCCTCGATTCCACCAAAAGGAAGGCAGGGAACATTTTCCTGAATTGTCTCATAAAAACTAAGACTTCTAGGGAATTTCTTTTCTGCAGAAGATGGCTTGGTTGACCTTGTGGAGTTAAGTCTGTGATGGAAAAGTTTAGTCACTGGTCTCGGCTTCCCTCGCTACATGGCTTCCCTTAGGAGCAGCCTTGACATGTGCTCACTCCACAGAATGGCAGGAACAGAAAGGAATCTTGGACTTGGAACAATGCCCATGATTGAGAAAGATTAGCTAATTAAGAAATTTCCTGAGAAAACAGACATTGAAAGTTTCACAGGAACCAAGAAACATCCATAATCATGCTCAAAATTAGCATAAGTAAATCATAGCTTACAAAAGATTTTCACATTTACTGGCTCAGTAGTTTTCACATTGATTTTAGCCATGGTTCCTCACATACACATGTATATGCACAAATCTATATATTTATATGTCCTGCAGCCATACCACTGTGGCTTCTGATCCTGTCAGATCTCAGAAGCTAAGCAGGGTCAGGCCTGGTTAGTACTTGGATGGGAGACACCTGGGAACATCAGGTGCTGTAGGCTTGGGAGAAGGACCTGGTAACCCACTCTCCAAAACAATCAGCCACTGAAAACCCTACGAATAGCAGAAAAGCACTAACAATGCTATTTCACCTGTCAGATGAAGGGTCACTATTAGTTCAACACCAACTTAACAGCCCCTAACAACAACGTACATACACACACACATACATATATATATATATATATATATATATATATATACATACACACACACACACACACACACACACACACACATATATTTATGTACACATATGCCTGCAGCCATGCTGCCATGGCATCTGATCTCATCTGATCTAAGCAGGGTTGACCTGTTTAGTGCTTGGATAGGAGAGAGCCTAGGAAAACCAGGTGCAGGAGGCTTGAGAGAAGGACCCGACAGCCCACTTCTAAAATAATCAACCATTGAAACCCCTATGAATAGCAGAGAAGCACTGACATAGTGCTGGGTAAAGCATGGTGTCAGGAAGTGTTTCATTCTGTTGTACATAGGGTCACTATGAGTTGGACCAACTTGACAGCACGTAACAACAACAACAACAACAACACACACATATATGTAAGTTTATATATGTATATATATGTCTATATATATGTGTGTGTGTGTATACATGTATATATATCATAAATAAGAAGTTTTCCATCTCAAGCTGAACTAATGAGCCCCCTTTCCCCACTGAGCTAACTCTGATGGCAGGATCCTGGGTCTCTTGGCATGAAGGCTGCCCTATTACCATCTTTCTGAATCCCCTGTCTACTTTGAGTGCAGGATTCAGCCACCCCACTGTCTTTGGGAGTTAAAGTCCAAATGCAAAGTGCTGGGCTTCAAAACAGTCTTCTCTGAAAATCTTTGTGGGATGTGGCTGAAGTCACCCGAATCTCTGAGCACAGAAAGAAAAACTAAGGGGACCTGAGACAGGCAGCTCAGCATCTCTCTTCCCTGCCCCACAAGGATCGTGTTCGAAACTTGATGTGAACCCCCAATCAAGAGTCAGTGTGTTCACCAATTTAAATAACTCATCCAGGTAAAAACTGAGGGACAGCCCTTCTTAGATGATCACAAGCAGAAGCAAGACGTTTCAGAAGCTCATTTAAAGCTATATGATGTAATTAAATTCAGTCTTATTTTTATGTGTGTGTGTGTGTGATAATCTCAAATTGCTGTGTGCACGTGTACATTCTCTCTCTGTCTCACTTGTTCACCCCCATTTATTAATGCCCTTTTGTATTTTAGGTTCTCATCTGAGTTATCTGCCTTATCTCTTTTTACACTCATAATATTATTTTTGTGACAAAGAAATTGAGTGTAGCCTAAGTAAGTTGGTAAGATCTTACCATCAGCATCTGTCTGTGATCCAGACTCTTAAGCGTAATACTGAAACATTTGTGTCATCTTGACATATTTTAGCTCAAAATTATCATGAATGAGCCAGGTGCAGTGGTACACACCTGCAATCTCAGCAGGTCAGGAGGCTGAGGCAGGACTATAGCAAGTTAAGTCCAGAAGCAGCCTAAGCAATTTAGCAAGATCCTGTCTCAAAATAAAAAATAAAAAATAAAGTGTCTAGAGGTGAAGGTCCGTGGTAGAGCACTTGCCTACCATGTATGAGGCCCTGGGTTCAACTACTCAGCTCTGCAATAAATAAATAGACAAATAGATATATAACTGAAATTGTCACAAACAGCACTGTCGTTAATGTCATGTGCCACTGAGTCAGGTCCAACTCATAGTGACCCTATGTACAACAGAATGAAACACTTCCTGACGCTGTGCCATGCCTAGCACCATATATCAGTGCTTCTCAGCTATTCATACAGTTTTCAATAGCAGATTGTTTGGGGATTGCTTTGGGAGTGGGCTGCCAAGTCCTTCTTCCGTTTTTGTGGTACTGGGGATGGCACCTGGGGCCTTACAGAGGGCAGAGGATCGCTCTACCCACTGAGCTACCTCCCATCCCCTGTTTGAAATGTCAAGAGTCATTGTAAATTTATGGCACAAGGGGAAGGCGGCACTGGTATTCATCAGGTTACATCACACATGCTCAGTATGGCTTTGTTTAAAGGCGTATGGAGGGCCTTGTTCATATGAGTTCTCATGGTGATGGGCGGGTGATGTGACAAAGGCAGTGGCCTCTCAGTGGCTTCTGAGGAAGGGTGAACGAAGATTGAGATGTGTCTTGAGAGAAGCCACGAGGACTGATGCAGGGCATCTCCAAGTGCCTGTGCCTTGGTCA
Organism: Pedetes capensis; assembly: GCA_007922755.1. NCBI lineage: Eukaryota > Metazoa > Chordata > Mammalia > Rodentia > Pedetidae > Pedetes > Pedetes capensis. The sequence continues at coordinate 19,992 of VMDO01024238.1, forward strand.
GGTAATTAGGAATTTCCAGGTAGATACTTAGGCTACTTTGCTCACACTCCCGCATGCGTGAGTTTCACATGGCTGCTTCCTTCTCATCATTGAAGTCTCAAATCAAACATCACCCACTCACCACGGGCCATCTTCCTGAGCTTCTGCCCTATGTACCCCGTCCCCTTCCAGAGGTCGGAATTCCATGAACATTTTCTTCAACATAAGAACCACTAGCTTGGTGCGGTGGTGCACGCCTGTAATCCCAGTGGTTCGGAAGGCTGAGGCAGGAGGATTGCAAGTTGGAGACCAGAGGCCGTCTGCATAATTTAGCAAAACCCTGTCTCAAAAGAAAAAAAAAAAAAAAAGGACTGGGGGTACGGCTTAGTGGTCCAGCACTTGCAAAGCATGCAAGCACAAGGCCCTGGGTTCAACCCCCAGTACCACAAAAAACGAACAAACAAACAAACAAAATAATAATAATAAGAAGAATCACTATGTGAAATTATCCCCTTGATTTATTTTTTGTCGTCTGGTTTCCTCACTGGACTATAAACTCCACAGAGCAGGCACTTGTCACTATGAAGTGGCTCCCTCCCAACTCATCTGCTGAAATACTAACCCCCAGTGTAATGGTTTCAGAAATTGTGGACTTGAAAGTTGATAAGGTTATAAGGGTGGAGCCTCTATGAGTGGGATTAGAGGTCCCAGAGTGGTTTCTTGCCTCTTGTAGCCATATGAGAATACAGGAAAAAAGATGGTCAGCTGTGAGCCAGAAAATAGACCCTCACCACAAACCACAGGTCTTATGTCTTCATCTTGGACTTCCCAGTACTCCCCCTCCAAACCACGGGAAATAAATTTCTTCATAAATAGTTTATAGGCTACCTCGTTTATGGCAGTTTGTTATGGCAGCTCAAATGGACCAAGACACTTATCTTCATTCCCGTGTCCTTAGAATCTAGAATACTATCTGGTACATAGAAAGCAGTGCATACATATTTGCTTGTTTATATTCAGAAGCTTTTGAAGTACCTCATATTAAAATTTTCAGCCACATACTATGTCAAGTGAAGTTTATAAAAAGTTCTTGATGACATTTTACAATTCTTAATATATTCTGTGAAGAAAACTTTAAAAAACTATACAGATGTTTAAATTCATTTTGACTTTTTGTGAAAGATTGATAGAGAAATCTTATAACAATGTTTAAAAAATGTAGTCAACATGCTACTGAGTTATGCATAATTTTACTCTAATTTTTGTTTTAATCTTTTGAGACAGAGTCTCCCTTTGTATCCCAGGCTGGCCTTAAACTCACAGTCCTCCTGCCTCAGCCTCTTAAATGCTGGGATTACAGGCAGCCACCATGCCCAGCTCAGTCTTATACTATTATTACAACATGATGGACACAAATTATCTTAGCAAAGCTAAGAGAACTAAATGTAAAATAATCAAGAACTAAAAAATATTCAAAATAGGTCAACCACTTTCCATTGCATAATGTTTTCTTTTAGACACTTTTTAATTATGTATTAGACACTCTTTCTTGTTAGTTGTGGCAATTACAATAATGCCAACAAGAATGATGATTAAAATAAGAGAGTTAAACAAACCAAGAAGAGAATAGGAAGTTTTGGAGAGGTAGAGATATAATAATTGTCTACCTTTTTTGCCTGTAGCTATACCACTGTGCCATCCCATCCCATCAGATCTCGGAAGCTAAGCAGGGTCAGCCTGCAATTACCTTGGATGGGAGACTGCCTGAGAACACCAGGGGCTGTAGGCTTGGGAGAAGGACCTGGCAACCCACTCCCCCCAAAAAATCAGCCATTAAAAACCTTGTGAATAGCAGAGAAGCACTGACAATAGTGTTTCACCTGTTGTTCATAGGGTCGCTATGAGTCGGACATCAACTTGATGGCACCTAACAATAGCAACAACAACCTTTTTTTACATAAACCTGCACAAGGTCAAGGAATAATGTTTATATTATCAGTCTTGGTCTTTTAAAAGAAAAAAGTATAGAAAAGGACATAGATAATCAAGACATCTGAAAATATTATGTGGACAAAGAGTAATTCATTCAGAACTAGGTATGTGACGAATGTTTTAATAATATCTCTGATCATGGTAAATATATAGATGGAGGTCATAATCTTTGCCTGACTTATAAATTAGCCAGGTGGGTTGTAAGTCAATGAGTAGCAAAGATGTCTTTTCAATCACTATTGTATCCTTAGAGCCTAGCAAAGAACCATGTATGTAAAACGTGCTCAGATATTTTAATGAGTAAATTAGTAAATTGTTCATAATATTTTATTATAAGATATGAAGCCAAAAGGATATGTTTGCTACATTTTGATATTCTTATGTCAAATTTCATACTACTCTCCTGCTTTTCAAAAAATAAAATTATCCAGTGATTATTCTATTTCATCTGCAGTCAGTGGAATGGGTTAGCAATATGAAGATTCATATTTTAGAGCCTTATAAATGGCTATGGAAAATCAAATTGCCCCAACTTCGATACGCATGAGTAGGAAGGATCTCAAAATTTTGTTTCAGTACTGTAAAAATGTACAAAAAAAATTAAATCTATTTCATTAGAGGCTCAATATCTCATTTTAAATGTTATAATTAGGAGTGAGCCTACAACCGTAGCCCTGTGGCATCCGATCCCATCAGATCTCGGAAGCTAAGCAGGGTCGGGCCTGGTTAGTACTTGGATGAGAGACCACCTGGAAACACCAGGTGCTGTAGGCTTGGGAGAAGGACCCAACATCCCACTCCCAAAAATCAGTCTGCCATTGAAAACCCTATGAACAGCAGAGAAGCACTGACAATAATGTTTCACCTGTCGTATATAGGGTTACTATGAGTCGGACATCGACTGGAGAACACTTAGCAACCACAACAATTAGGGGTGAAGAGGTATTCCTTCCTGTTATCCTAGCCACCAATTATGAAACTATATCCAAACATTCCTTTTAACTCTATTGTACTGTGGCCATTTTTATGTAATATTCCATTCTCACTTGGGAAAGCATTGAAAAAAATACTTATGTTTGGGTTCCAGCCTAGATTTAATTGCTATGGGAAGAGTTAGGGCAGTGTTTAAAAGCTTCCTAAGTGATTTAATGTGCAACCTAAGATAAGAAGGATGGATTTAAAATATTAACACTACATGCTTAGACCATAGTATTGTTTTCCAAATATTATAACATGTTAAGTTTTGTTAGCTCAGGACCGGTACAGAAACAATCCAAATAGTGTCTGTAGAGGATTTCCAGATGACAACAATTTTCTGTTTTAGATGGAGGATCAATCAGATCACTTGCCTTCACTTTAGAGTGATTACAAAGGTGAAATTCAGGGCCTCTGCCACTTATTATAGTTATCATTCCCTCTTTAGAAAACAACCCAGAAAATTCAGCCAGGCACCTTGGCTCATGTCTGTAAATCCCAGCAACTCCAGAGGATCAGGGAGATCCCAAGTTTGAGATCAGAGGCAGCCCACGTACCTTAGTGAGACACTATCTCAAGATAAAAAATAAAAAAGGGAGGGTGGGGGTAGAATTCCACGTAGATTACTTGCAAAAGTGTGTATAATGCCCTGGGTTCAGCCCACCCCTTCCTGAAGTACCACCAGAAAAAATAAAATTCTTCTTAGCACCCTGACCTGATCTGTACTGCAATGAAGGCACACCTAATGTCTCCCTTTCCAAAAATCCATTTAAAAGACTAGCACTTTGGGGTATTTTATTCTTTGACTTGGAATTATAGGATAAAAATCAAACAGTGAACATATAAGAAAGTTAAAGTAGGACTAGCATACTAAGCCAAGCACCCTGTGCAACTTGTAAAGCCAGAAAGAAAATTGAAAATTTGAATACTCTTCTTTATAGAGGAATAGAAAATGAAGCAAGGTATCTTTCATTGTCCGGGATCTCTGAAACCCAAGTCACATTCAATGTGGAAGTGACAGGGTTATCTGAAAAAAAAAAAATTAGAAAAATTTGGGGCCAGAAATTCATTGCTTTTGAAATTTAAGTTTCTTTTAATCAGATGATTTAAACACATTCTCTATATATTGATTTATTAATGAGTTACTAAGTGGAGTCTAAAGGGATTTTGCTCTTTCACTTCTCACATATTAATGTATTTTTAAAATTTAAATGATAGCTCTTGAGGAAATTCAGGTAATTGTGAGCATCTTGCGAAGGCGTAAGATAAATATAAATCATAGGAGTTCCAACTATGGGAATAATAAAAGTAAGGCATGCTATTTAAGGTCTATTACTCACTATGTGGTTGATGAAAATGTGGTAGAGCCCTGCCTTACGAACTAAGCCAAATACATTTGCATCTGAGCTACATGCAATTACCTTAAACTAGTTTGTCCTGATAGGAGTTTCTAAGCCCTATGCAGAAGGGGAAGAGGAGGACTGTTTTATTCGTCTCCTGTGTGTTTGCCAAATAAAATGAGATCAATGCACCACAAGTGAGTTAAATTGTTTATTCTTTATAACTGCTTTTTCAATAGATGAAAAGGAAATCAGGTAACCTGCTTATGTTAATTTGCCCCATATGGAGACAGCATCTGCAAATTGAATAATCTTTTTAAGAAGGGGATGAGATGGCCTGGTGCGATGGCAAACACTTGTAATCCCACTGATTCGGGAGGCTGAAGCAGGAGGATTGCAAGTTCCAGACCAGAGGCAGTGTGCATAACTGAGCCAGACCCTGTTTCAAAAAATAAAAAAATGGGCTGGAGGTGCAGCTCAGTGGTGCAGCACTTGCAAACCATGCAGGCACTGGGTTCAACCCTTAGTACTACAAAAGAGAGAGAGAGAGAGAGAGAGAGAGGATGGGGTAACTGAAAAACCATTGCTTGGCAGGGCAACATCCATAGGTGGCATCATTCTGTGTTGGGTTAATCATAGGTACTATTGCAGAAGTTGACAGAGGGCTTGGTGTTTAGCTCAGTTGGTAGAGGGCTGCTCTGTGCTCTCTGAGGCCCTGGGTTTGAATTTCAGCACCACAAAAATGGGAGAAGCACATGGCAATCCACTCTGGAAGCAATCCTGGAAGCAATCCTGAAACAGTCATTGAAAACCCTGTGAGGGTCGCTGTGAGATGGACTCATCTAGAGGACACCTAACAACCACCACAACAAGTTGACAGTGATGAACCTGGAAAGCAGATAATGGCAGAGTGGCAGTTCATTAGTTCACATAGACTAATTCATCATCCAATTAGATTCACACTAGGAAATACTTCATGTGCATTATGAGTCCAAAGTGACTGGGAAAGCCCACAAATTGGATTAGGATCTTACATTCTCATAACAACAATGGCATTGAAAGAGTTATCTTGGTCTCAAAATATTAAACAACAGATTTAAGATTTCATTTGATGTCATGTGGATCCTCATTTATTCATTCAGCAGTCAATTCACAGGTTCCCTATCTTCCAAATAAGTTTGGTGATAACACAATTTCATATTCCATAAGTTTCATTGGCTTGCACATGTTTCTCACTGGTGTCTTCCTCAAGAGCTACTTATAGTTATTTCTCGGTTGTTAGCCTTTGTTGTATGTTGTTGTTGTTGTAGTTAGGTGTCATGGAGTCTGTGTTGGATTCACAGCAACCCTACAACAGGTGAAACACTATTGTCAATGCTTCTCTGCTATTCATAGGGTTTTCAATGGTGGATTGACTTTTGGGAGTGGGTTGCTGGTCCTCCTCCCAAGCCTACAGCACCCATGTTCCCAGGCAGTCTCCCATCCAAGGACTACCCAGGCCCAACCCTGCTTAGCTTCTGAGATCTGACAGGATTGGATGCCATAGGGCTATGGCTGCAGGTTTTGTTGTTTTAGAAACTATAAATCCATTTTGATACAGGTGTTTGGGTACAACCTAATTGCCCTAACCACAGGGCTAGACACAGGGAAGAATGCTGTTAGGATCCTAATTTATAGCAGGATTTTCCAGCCCTGGCATTATAAAAATGTCTAATTATTCTTTGTGGTGAGGGGGCCGCCTCCTGAATCATAAACCATTTAGCAGTTTCTCCAGCCACTAGATTCCAATAACTAGCCTGCTCCTTGTTCCTCCAGCTTTGCCAAATGTTCCCTGAGGAGCAAAATCAGTGTTTGGTGAGAACTGCTGGTTTATAATATCAAGAAATGCTATTGAATAATTTTTTTATGAATCACAACCAGTTCTTACCACTAGGCCAAGGTTGGGGGCTGGGGTATAGCTCAGTTGGTAGAGTGCTGTTCTGCATACTTTACGGCCCTGGGTTCCATCCCCAGCACCGCAAAAAATGAGAGAAAGACCTTGCAGCCCACTCCTTAAACAATCAGCCATGGAAAACCCTAGGCATAGCAGAGAAGCATTGACATAGTGCCTGACATGGCACAGTGTCAGGAAGTGTTTCCTTCTGGTGTATATAGGATCACTGTGAGTTGGACCCAACTCAACTGCACCTAACAACAACAATATACCATGGTTGACATGCTAGGACAGATGTCAAAGAAAAATTTCATTGGATGGAGTTAAATAAGCCAAGAATGTTTGACTCAGAAATGTTGAGGTAGTGGAAAGAAATTGAGAAGCAAAGGTTTTATAAACACTGTGGTGTGGGGAGCCAGAGAGAAAGTGCGGGCTCAGATTTCAGGGGTAAGGTCGATCAGCGTGATTAGGCTGCCTGTTTACAAATTGGTAAGGGTAGAAGTGAGGCTCCAACTCTCCCACTGAGGCTGGGAGACAGGGGCCATCCCTTAAAGGATGGTCCACAGGTCCTTAGGAAGACATTCCTGTGATAAAACTGGCCAGAGGCTGGGAGGCGATTTACATCTCAAAGCAATAGCTAAGGAGCTTGCAATGGACTGGACTGGAAGGCACCTGACAACAACAAGAAGTTTCCTAGGGTGAGTGCACTTCAGGATGCCCAGGCATAAGAAGCATGTCTCCAGCTTAGGCTGAGGGAAGAGAGGCCTTTTTGGGTTCTAAGGCTGCTGTGCTTAGCATGAATTTGAGATACAACATGATAGAATTAGTGGGTAGGTTTGAATTTGTGCAGCCAACATGCACTTTCATCTATAGCCATACCACCCTGGCATCTGTTCCCATCCCATCTCAGAAGTTAAGGAGGATCAAGCCTGGGTAGTCCTTGGATGGGAGACCATCGGGGAATACAAGGTGTTGTGGGCTTCAGAAAATGATCCAGTAGCCCACTCCCAAAATAATCTGTCATTTAAAACCCCGTAAGTAGGAGAGAAGCACTGACAATAGTGCCAGGCATAGCATGGTGTCAGAGAGTGTTTCTTTTTGTTGTACTTTTGGTCACTATGAGTTGAATCCAATTCAACAGCACCTAACAAGAACAACATGCACTTTCAGCAAAAGATGGCTGTGAAGGGTGTGGTATTTGGGCCAGGGCCCACTTAAGTGCCCTAAGACTTCCCATTCCAGTTTCTGTACCTTCATCTTGTGGAGCTGGCAACCCATATTCTGAGTTCTGTCAGCTCTGAGCTTAAGAACCCGTTGCTCTAATACAATGGAAAGCATGCATTTTCCATACTGAGACCTATTTCACACAGGTGTAAGGTGTTTAAAGGAAGAGGGCAGGTATTATGTCTTCTTTGTCTTTCATTCCCAAGACCTAACACACACCAGGACCTTAACAGTTGTTTGCTTCATGCACAGATGACATGTATATCTCAGTTTTCTTAGTGTTCAGCTAAGTTCAAGTGATCTTGACTCCTGTGTGGATAAGACCTCAGGAAAGCAGGAACTTCATTCTGCTGGCTGCGGGCTGTTTTCTGAGTTTATCCCCTGCAGGCATTGGGGTCCAGCAGATAGGGCAAGGTCTTGGACAGCGTCACAGATTTCAGTCATCAATTTATTCCTCAGCAATTTACTCGGCTACTACTGAATGTTTAGCTTGAGCCATGTCCTGTGTTAAGCTCTAGGAATAAAACACAAGCCAGACACCAACACCTTGAAGGTCCCGCTATTTCAGAGGTGATTGCCTATCCTCAGGGCTACAGTACTGTATGATTATTTGTGGTTTTCTGGTTTTATCTATTTGTTTTTGAGACAAGGTCTCACTGCAGCTCAGGCTGGCCTGGAACTCCACATGTAGCCCAGGCTGTCCTCGAACTAGCATCGATCCTCCTGCCTCAGCCTCCCAAGTGCTGGGACGGCAGGTGTGCGTCACCACACCCAGCAGATTGTTTGGGTTTCAGGGCTGTGGGAGCGCAGCAGAAAAGATGGTTTCATCCTGAGACATTGTGAAGGACTTCATGGAAACTGGGCTATGAAAGGTGAGACAGAGCACTGGAGAGGATTTCAAGGGCACAGTGTGAAAAACATCAGACAAGGCAGAGGGGAGAAGTAATATTGCTTATATCACACAGTAGGGAAGAATCCCAGAGCAAGCCCATTGTCTCTCCCTCTGCCATCTGCCAGCAGGCTTCACTGCACCTCTCTTCCCTGCCCTTGGAAAACCTCCCAGAAAAATCAGCTTTTCTAGAAAGAATGTGAGAACACGCTTTGTATGTCAGGATTTTGTTTTCTGATATCATAAACGTGGGCATCAGGGCTGTAGACTGTCACCCTATCTCTTCAATTTCTATACTGAGCAAATAATCCAAGAAGTTGGCCTTTATGAGGAAGAACGGGGCATCAGGATTGGAGGGAGACTCGTTAACAACCTGCATTAGGCAGATGACACAACACTGCTTGCTGAAAGTGAAGAGGATTTAAAACATTTACTGATTAGGATCAAAGATCACAGCTTTCAGTATGGATTGCAGCTAAACATCAACAAAACAAAAGTCCTTACAATTGGGTCAGTATGCAACTTCACAATAAATGGAGAAAAGATTGAGGTTGTCTATGATTTTTCTTTGCTTGGCTCTGTAATCAACAGCCGTGGAAGCAGCAGTCAAGAAAACAAAAGATGCATTGCTTTGGGAAAAGCTGTGGCAAAAGATCTCTTTAGAGTATTGAAAAGTAACAATGTCACATTGAAGACCAAGGTAGGCCTGATTCATGCCATGGTGTTTTCAGTTGCATCATATGGTTGTGAAAGCTGGACATTGAACAAGAGAGACAGAAAAAGAATTGATGCTTTTGAATTGTGGTGCTGGAGACGTCTATTGAATATACCATGGACTGCCAAAAGAACCAACAGATCTGTCCTAGAAGTGCAACCAGAGTGCTCCTTGGAAGCAAGAATGGCCAAACTGCGTCTTACATGTTTTGGACATGTAGTCAGGAGGGACCAATCCCTGGAGAAGGACATCATGTTTGGGAGAGTGGCAGGTCAATGAAAAAAAGGAAAACCCTCCACCAGATGGATTGACACAGTGTCTGCAACAATGGGCTTAAACATAAATAAGATCGTTCATACCTAACAACAATAACAACAAAATACATCCACATCATACCTCTCACCTCTTCTTACAGTCAAGGCACTTTGCAGCTCAGGCTGGACATCAGAACTCCCAGACTCCCAGGGCAGGAGAAGGGGCACTGGCCATGCTCTTGCCCTTTTTCTAGTAGGCTCTTACATCTTTATTCCCCCATTGCTCTGAGATGGAGCAAGGAGAAGGAAGTAAAGGCAAAGGCTCCCTGTCTGTTGCTATAACAATCTTGCCCATCTCCCTGTGTTCCTGATGACAAATAACTGGTCTTTATATGAGGGGTGTTGCCTGAGCCCACTGCAGAAATGAGGAAGTGAAAAGCCTGACCCTCTGTCTTCTAGGCCAACAGATTTTCTAAAAAGAGCCAGGACCTAATGGACTGCATGTTCATTAAAATATGACTGGTGGGAAGTGATGAAGAGTGGCATTCAGGACATGCCTACATTTATCTCAGCAGGCCTGGGGAGGAGTGTCTGGCGCCTCTGAGAATGTGTGAACATTTGTCACCTGCTCTCCTCCATTTTAGGACCCCAGCCAAGATTCCTAAGGCAACAGAAGCCTCTTATTGTTAAATATCCCTCTGTAAAGTAGTAGGATATTCATTGTTCACAGAGTGCTTATGTGCATCAGTGGCAACAAGCTTGGGATTTGGAGCTAGACATTGTTGTTGTTAGGTGCTCTCAAGTCAG